>CAJHQP010005118.1:0-48842 GCA_905132765.1 Moricandia arvensis | reverse complement strand
AGATATTCGTTTCCTCAAGCGCTACATCGGGCTGGTGATGTTGCCTGATCGAGCTTGTCATATATCTGTTCATAGCCACTGGTATATCGTCAGATTGTACTTCATTCAATCAATGTGCTTAATTTGAAGTATTTATTGTGTTGTGTACTGTATGAAAGAATTGGGAGACCTACAAGGAATTATTATAATGACATGGTGGAAAAGAGCAAGAGTTCACCAGCTGCATCGTGTGCTAGCCCAAGACTCTAAAGCGGAGTACTCCAAGCATCCGTACAGGAAGAGGAAATAAACTAAAAAAAAAAGACTAGAAGAAGTTCTCTCAGCTGCTCCGTCCCAGGTTCTTCTGAGAGCGGGCTAATCCATTCAGTCCTGCGTCTTCGCATATGAGCTGTTGAAATTCGGTTTTTTCATTGAAAGGCCGGTGGCCATCTTGTGATTTTCGGTTTTTTTGGTATAATTGCTTGGGACTTCTTTGAAGGGCATTGCTTGGTCTGGTCAGTGCTTTTTACTTTATTTCTCCGGGATCCTTGGTTTGATAGCCACAATTGGATACTTGTTAGATGTGCTATCTTTGTATTCCTTGCTGTAAGTTCTTTGCGTGTGGGAAAAGTGCATACCAAGATGGTCATTTAATCTTGATTGGAGCTTATACAACTCCGTTTGGGAGTGCTTTAAGATACGCAAGTAGAGGATACCTCATTTTGTGGTCGGTCGACTTAGCATGTAGAGGCCATGAGAACTTTAATTCGCATTCGCGCGCTCTGATCGTGATGGGCCTGGTGCTTTGGAACGAGCAGACTTGAGATTCTGCGTGAGGAGTCTATTGTTTGGTTTGACTGGACAGTTTGGTATTGAAAGGTAGGTATCGTGTTTGAGCGAAAATCACTCAGATTTAGATTATTTATGAATATAGGAAGGTTAGTGGCGAAGCATTGGGAGAGAGGAGATGTACGGTGTGGTTTCCACGATTTGTCTGGTTTTGATACCCGTCTGCGTCGTGAAACTCCTGTAAAAGTGGGAGTTTCAAGAAGCTGAGTGCATCTCTGATTGTATCTTTTGGGCTGTTGAACCCACTACGAACTTTTTTTCACTAAGCTTCTTTTCAAATTCTTCTCAAACTTCCGTTTGGTTCTTGGTGGAATCGAGGGGTATGTGGTGAGGTCTTTGTAGTTGCTGACTTAATGGATTTATTTGAGAAGCTTGGGCAGGGGCTTGCTTCGCGGCGAAAGGACTGTTAATTGCGGTGCTTGGGGCAGTTCCTGGGCGCCAGGGGGTCTCTGGTAAGAATTAATTTCTTCTTGGATTTGGATTCTTCTCCAAGGCATTGTCTACATGGTCAATGTCTTCGATCTTCTCTCTTGGCGTCAATCACACTTCCCTTCAGAGATTTTCGGGCGAACTGACGAGGAACTTTTCAGGCTGTCTTCGATGTGCATAAAGAGCGAGCTTGCCGTGTTCCTTTGGGCGTACTCGGGAAGATTTTACCGACATAACAGGAACTTGTAAAAGCTTGAGGTTGTTGAATCGTTTTCCGGTGCTTGGTGGACTGGCAGACGTGTTTCGACAACACAGAAAAAGGAGAGAAAGAAAATACTAAACAGATAAAACAACAAATTCTATCACCTCCTCACAAACTTCAACTCTCTTGACTTCTCGCGAGAGGCCAATAGCAGGTGCGGCGCTTATTCACGGCAGTGACTTCCAGGTGGGGACTCCGTCCGCCTTTGGCGTTATTCGGGTTGAGGGGAGCGGTAGAAGCTTCACTCGTCGTTACGTGGCGGCTTTTTGGGGCGCTTTGAGCGCGTTTGTTTTGCTGGTTGTGGACGGTGGGGCGAAGGCTTGTCATTGTCAATTGACGAAGTGTTTGCCTTAGTCTGGTTAACGAAGCCCTTTGGTCAGGTCTGCGCGAAGGAGTCGTTGCATCTTTGCGCTGGCATACTATTCGAGGTTAGTGGAATATCGGTCTTTGAAGTCTGTGGCTTCGTGATGCATAGAAGGTTGGAACTTGTCGAACGACTCTAAGTCGTCCTTGTGCCGTACTCAATTTGCTGAGGCCGGGTTGGGCGACGGCTGGTTTTCACCATGACGAGGCGCGTCTAGCGCATATTTCTTTGTTGACCGAGAGCTGTCTCATGGGGTGAGCAATTCGCACCTATAACTAGGAATATAGCTTTTCTTAAACAATAACTCATGGCCAAAACGAGTTTTTCTTCTAAGACGCTTCTTCGAGGTTCATTCTGATGTCTTTTTATGGATGGTACTAAGTTGCATATGCGTATTTGAGCTGGTATTTTGTGTCTTTCGAAGGGTTTACATGTCGTCTTAACTTATGTCGTGAGCCAGTATAGGATGCATCGGTGGCTGCTCGTGTGGCAGAGTGGAAATCAGTCTCTGTTGAGAGGTGCATTTGGAATGGACGCGCTATTTAAGTGGTTTATGAGAGTTTCTGAAAGGGTGACAGGCGAGTAGATCAGGAAGTTTGCTTTGTCAGAGTAGTGAGAGTCTCAGCTTGGGCAAGCATGTAGGGCTCCCTCGCGCAGTGGAGTGTGTGCAAGGTCTTGAGAAGTTGGATGAGATGGTCCCGCTTCAGTAGGAAATTTGCTTTGCCAATTTCTTAGAACTGATTGTCAGTCATTAGATATGGTGGATATAGGTTCCAATATAGTTTTTTCTTACAATTTTTCCAGAGTCTTGTTTGTTGGGGTGTAATATAGTGGTGGTTGAGAACGCTTGCTGATTCTTATTTTCATGGCGTGCGGGTAGTGCTTATCTACTGATTTAGTGCCTCTTCTTGGTTATATGCGACTTGGGTAGTGGGGTTACAGGCTAGGACCGTGCGGTTTGCCGCGACATTAACCATAAGAGCTTCTTGGTCGAATAACAAATTTTCCTGTTTTCGTGTAGATAACAGTGAAAAGAAAAAACTAAACCAAAGCCACATTAGGTTTAGGTCATTGCGCGAGTTTCTCTCTCTAGTTCGGTTGGGTTGGGTTCGCAGTCTGGTTTTGTGGATTTTTAGTGTTGGTCATCGCGGTTTGTGTTTCGTCTTCGTGTCTTTTTGTGTTCTGTGGTTTTGCCTAGCTCTTCACTTCCTTGGCACGGTGGTTAACTCGCCGCTTCCGAGCAGGCCTAAATTGGGTTACTGAGACACTTTTCGTTGGTTTTTTGCGCCTTACAGTTGGGGGGCTGACCTTCTTGGGCTTGCGCTCTGTTGCTCGCCCGGTTTTTTTTCCGTTGTTGTATGTTGACCCGCTGCCGGTGCTTGGAGGGCCGCGTGGTTCAGCCCTTTTTTTTTTTTTTTTTTTTTTCTTTTTCGCCCCTGGGTTCGCCTGCGGGCGTTGGACGTCTTGACGATGCCCGTTTCCAGCCGCTTGTTGGTCCGTTTCACTTGCCCTTTCCCCTTTGTCTTGAGTGATATGTTAGTCATTTGGCTGGTGGACATATAGGCTTGTAATACGTTTGGTATGTTTGTCCGGTTAAAACTCTAACCTGTAAAGACTGTTTGGGATCGAACCGACTGGGTTACAGCTTGGGACAAGCAGAGTAGAAGGCTGTTTATGTGTGACCATTCGGCTTACCTATTAATGCATCGAGATTTAATGTGTCCTCGTTAATTCTGAGAGCTGCCATGCTTCAATTGGATGTGATTGGAGGTGTCTTCAATCTGTAGAAGTCGGGTGAAAGTTGTGCTTAGTGAAGTCTCGAGGTTGTGGTGTGTCTTGAGTTCTTCATCGTGTGAACGCAGTGGTTGGGCACTTGACAGCCTCCTTTGCCTTTTGCTGCCTCGTGTGTGAAGCAAGAAGTTTTTGGGTAGCATATCGTTTCGTGTGGCATGTTTGCCCTTGGTTTGATCTAGTAATCGGTTACTTCTTGGCCGCTTAAGGCGTGAGTGGGTCATTCTCACATCAACGTGGCTTGCGGTGCGTCTCGCATTTATCGGGCTGTTGTTCATCAGCACTGCCTCCTGGTTTAGCTCGTGGTTCCGGGGCTCCTCCGCTTTTGGCTCCGTTAGTGTCTACTATGACATCACAGTGCAATCTCGCACTGTGTTTGGGCTCATCTGTGATCTTAACCAACAAACACATTCACGGCTATGCCTCATGGAATACCAACGATGTCTCGGCCATGATGGTGATGCGTGACGAGCGTCATTGGGGTCTGAGATGGTGTTTCTTGGGTTTCGCGCGCCTGTGCTTTCGCAGTGATGATTGACCGGGTACCGCCCGCTGCTCGCTCATGGGGACGTTATTGGTTCGTTTACTTTTCTTCAACCATGCGTGAAACCATAGCCCTGTTTGTGGCTTTGCATGCTCGTGGGATGCGTGACGGCCAGTTATGGTAAATGCTGTTGTTATTTCTCGGGCTGGCCTGCGACTAGCCTTCATAGCAAAGTCCAACTAAAGATTCTTTGTAACGGGCTTGAGTGTTGTGAACATACCATATGATCTTCCTACATAGTCTGTACCTGTTTCCTTATCTAAATAACCGCAGAACCATGTTTGATCCGTGCCCAATGCCTTTTGGTCGTACAAGAGCTAAACCCTGGGAACAAGAGGTTCACTTGGCAAAAAGATATGGCGAGCCCATGGTGTGAGTTGCCAAGTACCTTAAGGCACCAATGGACTTGGGCACCAAAGACATCCTCATCCATCCCATCTTTGGTGGACGAAATGGTGTCAGAGTGTCCCGGCGCCATAGACATCTTCAAGCCATAGGGCTTCTGAACAAAGGGTGAGACTGCCCAATAATTTTAGAATCCTAGCACGGTCTTCTCTCTTTGGTAGTTTTTCCTTTCTGCTGTAGTATGTGTTTTACTCACTCTAAGTGGTGGGTATTTATTGCACTTGGGCGATATAAGTCATCATTTCTATACTGCTTTTTAATGAGGAAAGAAATCTAACATGGATCATTTGGTAAGGCCAAGCTTGACTTGTTCCAACATGGTCCAAGCTTGAGTGGTTCCCAGAACAGAATTTTGTTTTGCTAGGTCTTTTCATCTTCGAATTCTTTCTTTAGATCTGCGACTGTTTAGGCGATCTCACCAGAGGTTCCAACGATGCTTAAATCATCACATATCATTGCTCTAATCACAACGCCCTTGTTATCAGATTTCTCCTTTATGACAAAGTCATGGCCTGATAGGATCATTTCTAGTATCCTTCTTTCTCACGTAGTATCACGTCATCTAATTGTACCACATCGACGATTGTTTCAGTCAATAGTGATTGTTTAGTTTAATGCAGTGTTGATCTCGAGATCATCTTATCTTTTCTTTCTATACCCTCTGGGATCCTCATATAGATGTCATTATACAGTGGACAATATAAGTATGCGGTTACAACATCCATTACGTAAATCTAAATTTTCTCTTATTGCAGACTGATTAGGTGAATCTAAAAGTCGTTGCATCCACCACAGGGGAATAAGTTTCCTCATAATCTATTACTGGTCTTTGTGTGAAATCCTTGTGCTATGAGTCGAGCTTTGTATCTGACGACCTCGCCATTTTCATTTTCTTCTCACAAGACTATTTGTATCCATCTGGTTTGACATCAAATGGTGTTCGGATTATTGGACGGAACACCTCTTTTCTTTAAAGAATTTAACTCCACGTTTATGACTTCTTTCCACTTAAGCCAATCTGATCTTTGCATGCATGCATATATAGACGTGGGTTCATGATCCTCATTATCCATCAGTTCAAGTGCTACTTAATATTCAAATATATCACTGATGTCGAAATCTTTTCTATTCCATTTCTTTCCAGAAAATATATTATTTATTGAGATCTCATTTTTCTCAGGACCGTCAGTACCATGATGCAAGGCATCCCGAGCATCATTGGTCGGTACAATCGAACCATCGACCTATGGTTTTTCTGTCCGGACCATCGACTGTGGTCGGACTGGTTGGTTCATCGACCGCGTCTGAGGACGTCTGCTCGAGTTCGGCCATGCCTCGGTAAGGCCGGCTATGTCTGGGGTTCCGTTCTCGGTTGTACCTTTCTTTATCCGAGGTTGTTTATCTTTGGAACCAATAGGTCTACCACGTTTGAGACGTCCATAGACTCAGTAATAACTTGACTGTGCCCCATTTTGGACATCTAATTTTATTGGTGCATTAACAGCTGGTATATGTGACTTAGTCACTCTGTTTGGGTCAGCAAAGGAATCTGGCAATTGATTAGCTAGCTTTTGTAAATGAATTATGTTATGGACCTCAAGATCGCACACTTGAGTCCGAGGATCTTGCCATGTTATGGATGTTTGATTCCCATGAATTTCTTTCATTCTATTATTTCTTTTACCAGCTTTTGATCTCCCCCTAATGTTGGAAGTTCGGATTCATTGAAATGACAATCCGCATACCTGGCCTTAAATAAATCGCCCTTAGTTGGCTCAAGGTATTTTATGATCGTGGGAGAATCAAATCCAACATATATCCCCATCCTCCTCTGAGGTTCCATCTTTGTTCTCTGTGGTGGAGCAATTGGAACATAAATAGAACATCCAAATGTTTAATATGGGAAATGTCTGGCTCTTGACTCGTTAGTAATTGTGATGGGGGAATATTTATGTTCACTAGATGGTCGGATGCGTATTAGCTCGGCCACATAGAGGACCGCATGCCCCCATGCCGAACCGGCAACCTCGACCTCATGAGAAATGGTCGGGCTATAAGTTCAATGCGTTTTATAAATGATTCGGCTAAGCCGTTCTATGTATGTACATGTGCCACGGAATGTTCCACTGTCACCCCATGAACATACAGTAATCACTGAACGCTTGAGATGTGAATTCACCAGCATTATCAAGACATATAGTCTTCAAAGGAAATCTGGAAAATGAGCTCGTAATCTTTATTATCGGAGCGAGCAATCTGGCAAATGCTAAGTTACGAGTCGATAGTAAGCATACGTGCGACCATATGGTCGATGCATCTATAAGGACCATGAAATATCTAAAATTCCTACATGGTGGGTGTATTGGTCTACAAATATCGCCCTGAATTCTTTCCAGAAAGTTTGTAGTTTCCTTTGTCACCTTAACTGGTGATGGCCTAACGATCAATTTCCCTTGTCAACAAGATGCACACGTTAGGTGCTTAGGGATGATGCATTTTTCTTTAAGTGTATGGCCTCTGGTGTTTGATATCAGCTTACGCATCATGTTTGAACCGTGATGGCCAAGCGGTCATGCCATAAAGTGAAAATTTTTGATGGCTGTTTTATTAAAAGTTGCATTTGCCTCAATCATACTGACTTTAGTTTGATATAGTCCAGTAGATAATGTCATTTCTTAAGTCAAAACAGAAATGACAATCATAGAAATGAAACATAAAAATGATAAACATAGAAATTTAAATCACCAAATCAAGTTTTAAAATAAAACAAGAAAAGATAACAAATGTCGAAATCATTTATCATTTTTAAAACAATCTGAAGTCTCATATTCTAATAAAGCATCATTTTCATGATCAAGGTCATTTTCATCATCTTGGATCGTCATATGGGCTTCAGGATTCTTTCCCTTTAAACTCTCCTGATAGAGATCACATAGATGCTTGGGAGTCCTGCAAGTCTTTGCCAAATGATTGCTCATGCCACACTTATGGCACACTGATTTGGTCGGTTGTGAGGGTGTGAAAGAATTCCCCCGGCCTCGTCCATTTCCTCGACCATACGAGTTACTTTGGACTCTATCTCAGCCATAATCTCAACCGTATGGGCTTCCTCGACCGCGGCCATAAGAACCTTGACCACGGCCACGTCCTTGCCACTTTCCACGGCCTCGTACGTGTTGGCAATTAGAATGGACGTGGTTAGCCTCTTTATCAGCATCAGTGGCTGCGTGTGCCTCAGGTAATGGTGTGGATCCTGGAGGTCTCATCTCATTGTTTCTCATTAGCAATTCATTGTTCTACTCAGCAAGGAGCAAACAAGAAACAAATCAGCATAAGTGGTGAAGCCTTTCTTACGATATTGTTGTTGAAGTAATACATTGCTTGTGTGGAACGTGGAAAAGGTTTTCCCAAGCATATCCTTATCTGTAACCGTTTCTCCACAAAGTTTCAACTTTTGAAACGATCTTAAACAGTGCAGAATTGTACTCATCCACAGACTTATAGTCCTGGATCCTTAGGTTCCTCCAATCATAATGAGCCCTTGGTAAGATCACCGTTCTTTGGTGATCCTATCTTCTTTTCAGCTCTGTCCAAAGCTCAAGAGGATTTCAATAGTTAAGTACTAATCCTTGAGACTCTCTGCCAAGTGATGTCTTATTATTAGTGTGGATCGGTATCTATCTTTCTCACTGACATTATTGTCATCTATGATACTTTCACCGAGCTCTTCAGACTTTAGGATGATCTTGGTATCAAGCGCCCATTGAAGGTAATTATCTCCAGAGAGATTTAGGGCAGCATATTCTAAGTTATTGATTTTCGACATCTGAAATCATATGATCATAAGTTTTAGAATTCAGATTTTATAATCCTATCATAAGGGTTTCTAAGTTCAATTGCAATCAAGACAATGGTGATTCATTGAACAATGGCCGGTTTATAAGTATGATGCGTTGCCATACGGCCAGTACGAGAATGACGCAATCTAACAACTTAACAAGGTATGTGGTCGATTCAATCTAGCAACCTATTAGGTTATGTTAATTGGATTCATGTATTAGACCATGTGGTTGAACCATACAAACAATCAATCGGTTTTATTTAGCAATCCTAACAAGTAGTTTCTAGGTGATCAATCAATCAAACAAACAAACAAAACGATCAAGCAAATTCAGTTTTATAATTAAACCTAATTGGTTTACAATTAGCAAACCTAATTAGATTGTAATTTAGGGTTATTTGGCCGATTTAGGTTTAGGGTTCTAGCAATCCTAATTGAATTATAATTAGTCTTATGATTAGGGTTTTTATTGATTAACAACCTAGCACCCGGTTTCTATGTGATTTGCATTCAGACTATCAATTAATCAATGGATTTTTACCTTATGTGATCAGGATGAGGTTCTCTTATACTATCCAGCAACCTAGCAAATTTCTATGATCAATTTGTAAATTAGGGTTTGATCGGATTACCATAACCTCAAGTACAGTTGATCGGTCCACTCTAGATTGGTCAAGGGTCACGTACGACTGGTCGCAGGTCTTTGAGCTTATCGGGTGGTGACTATGTGTGTACCGGGAGCTGCTGGTTCGTGGGTCGGATGGTCTTGATTGCTATCGGGTGGTGATTGTGGTGATTTTCAGGTGTATATGATGTGTGCAGTGTGGTCGTGTGTCCGCGGGTTGACCGATTGATCTCTATCGGTGTTGGTTCCTTCTCGGGTTGCACGCGGGTGGCAATTGCAGTCGGTGGTGTATCGGCTGCTATGCTTGATAGGGTGTAGCCGGATTGATCGTATAGGATGTATGCGATGGAGAGATTAGATTGAAGCGATGGTTTTTAGACTTAGGGTTATTGACGGCTGAGTATTTAGGGTTTATGAGTTTTGAATAAAGCTTAGGGTTTTAGAGACGTATCATGCTGATAACGTGTTGTAAAAGTAATGGGGGAACTTGTGATTCTTATTCATGTATCAATCGATGGTGCCCTTTATATATAGGGAGTTACAATATACCGTCATTAACATAAATGGAAAGATAACAATTCCTAGATAAACATTAAAAAGGAAAACACTAAACCAATGCACATTAGGTTTAAGTCATTGCCGAGTTTCTCTCTCTAGCCGGTTAGGTCGGATCCGGTTTGGTCTTGTCTTGGTCTTGGTCCAATCCTTATGGTTATTGCATCCACACCAATTGGTCTATAACACATCTATTATTATTTTGATATTTATCTTAATTAGTTAACATTATCTTAAAGATTTTTAATAGTTTTAAGGTTATTTGGGTTTCATATAAATAGGCATTTAAGCCTAGAGTGTATACAATTTATGAATTGATTAATAAAATTGAGAGTTTTCTCTTTGCTCCTTGTTTTCGGTAGATCATTGGTGATCTCAACGAATTTAAGAAGACATTGATCTTAGGTATTCTTAGACTAAATAAGATCTTTGTATTATCGTAGCTTCCGCTACATCAAATATACAAGACTATACTAAAACGTTTGATTCCCCAAGTCAGCAGGAAGTCATGAAGATCCATGAGTCTAAAGACCTACATGGGGAAGCCTCACCTAATGCTGAGTTTGCGTCATTTGTGGACATTGACGCAACAAGGCTCAAATCCTTTCTTTAGCGAGAACAAATCAGTAAAGGATTGCTCGCGACGGATGTGAAGGGAAATTAGAAACAGTCAGTACTCAGCAACTGTCCTACCATGACTGCAGGCCTCCAAGTATATAGCCTCTTGTCTTCTTATTTTCTTTCTATATGTTATTCAAACAAATGAAAACATTTATGCTTCCAGATTAATTTAGTCATCTGAGGATTGCATCAGCAAACAAACTCGTTAACATCTTCGAGGCTTATATATTTTCTCCTCATCGTGATTACCTTGAACTCTGTATTCAATCAAGTCATCAAGCCTGGTTGCTTGGCTCATTCTCCGAAGATCTTCTCACACTGGTTGCCGCAGCAAACACTTCAGGATGTCTGGAACATTCTCGTGGCTCCCTTTGGTCAAGTATCTTCCTCAAAGCTGTTTGAGCTTCAACGTAAGTTACAAACTGTCTCTAAGAATGATAAGCCTATGGTAGAATATCTTAAGGAGATTAAGAGCTTGTATGATCAAACCAGTTCGTCTTCAACCATCTCAGCCTTACAATGGCAATGATTCAGTTATGGTGGGCGACGCCAGCTTCCTTCCAATCACTCATACCGGATCAACAATAGTTTCCTCTTAGAGATGTATTTGTTTGTCCAGATCTTGCGAAATCACTTATCTCTGTGTCTAAGTTTACACAGGATTATTCTTCTCATTCGAGTTTGATTGTGATGGTGTACTTATTAAGGACAAACACACTCAGAATTTGTTGGTAAATGGAAGCAACCGTATTGGTCTTTACAAGCTGTAGGAGCCTTCTCATCTTGTTTACTACTCCACACGGCAACAATATACTAGTGATGAAGTATGGCATATGCGCCTTGGTCACCCAAATCCGCAGGTCCTCCAGCAGTTTGTCTCAAGTAAAGCTATATACATTGATAAAGTTACCAAGAAGTTTGTGAAGCATGTGCTCTTGGCAAAATCTCTAAGCTTCCTTTTTCTTCTTCTACATCTGTAACATCTAGACCGTTAGAGAGGATTCACTGTGATCTCTAGGGTCCTTCTTTGGTCATGTATGTTCAAGGTTTTCACTGTTATGTAGTCTTTGTAGACAATTATTCAAGAATTTACTAGTTTTATCCCTTGAAGTTGAAATCTGAATTTCATCTTTTATGTACGAGTTCATGAGAAAGATGAACGCAAAGTATTACTTGTAAAACTAGTACAACTCTAACTATTGCAACTGGTATAACTCAAACTAGTATAACTCAAACTAGTACAACTAGTACAATTAGAACTAGTATAACTCGTACAACTATAACATATATAACTAGTACAACTTTATAATTAAGATGGTGATATTTTTGTTTTCAGCGTATGAATGATGCTATAAATAGAATGATGTAAAACTAATGAGACATGTTGTTCTAATTGTTCCCCCGCTTGCATGTGCCAAATTACAGAAATAGTTTGTTTCAGTAATTTTTATTTGGATAATAATTTATTTACAAGTTGTAGTAGTTATACTAGTTGTACGATTTCAAAAAAAAAATCATCTTCATATTTTTGCTCGTGAAGCCCGAAAGAAAGCATATGCGGAGCCGGACAAGTTGCAATAGAAGGACATTTAGAAGAGTATTTCAAAAATTATGTATAAATCATTATGAATTCGAAAAGAATGCATAAGCATTCATGTTTGGTGTTCACTACGACAATAATAATTTAACTGGTACAACTGGTTTAGATATGGTAATAGTATTATTAGTTTAATTGTGCCAACACGTAAGTTGTATTGTTTTAATATTGAATGGTAGTCTTTTCACCTCAATGTCAATTTTTATATAGACATGAAAATAAGATAAAAGATAAACCAATTGTAAATACATCTACAAGAAGAATATGATGAACTTGCATAAAAATACAACTAGTACAACAAAGAGAAAAATAGGTATGACTCGTATAACAAAATTCTTTTTACTAACCCATAGTTGTACTGATTTTTAAGATGTACCAGACTAAACGTAGTTGTACTATAGCTATGGATTTTAACTTAGTTGTACAATGTGAAAAATATAAATGCATCAGTTTTACCATTTTTTACGTGTGCATACTATTCTAACATATTTTGGAATCATAATTTTTTTGTAAAAGTATATTTTTGTATATTGTTCCAAAATAATGTGGCTAGACAAGTAAACCAACATATATGTATAAGGTTAGATTATGTAAACTTATGTGATGATGTAATAATTGCCATAAAATGTAAAAAAAGTTCCAAAAATTAAGAAAATTTTTTTCACCACTTACCAATTTAAAATTTTAAAATAGTTACGAGAGACCATTATAAACATATATTAGTTTGGTCAATTGATTTTTTTTTCATATATAAAACCAAATAGAATTTGTTTGGTCAATTTATTGTTTTAAATAGTGAACTTGTGTTTGTTGTAGTGTTGTTCAATTTTGTTTGAACTTCACAGGTTTTTGGTTACGTGATTGTTTTAATAGTGATTTCGTGTTTTTCTTAGTGTTGTTCAACTAGTTTGAACGATAGGTTGTTGGTATACTTAATACAACAAGTTATTATGTCAAAATTACTCTAACAGGTACATTTGATACAATTAAACGAAAGAAAGTACAACTCATGTTTATAACGTAATGCACATTTAAAACATGATAAACAACTAAAATGTGATAAACTAATTACATGTAGTTGTACCAGTATTTTAGTTGTACAATCATATACATAGTTGTACCAAGTTTTGAGTTGTACAAGTTTGTACATAGTTGTATTTTGGTCTAGAATTTGAAATATATAGTTGTACCAAATAGTAAATAAATATACCTCAGTTGTACTGCTTGCATACATTTACATACCTAGAATCACATACTCTGAAATCATTAATTTTGTTAAAATATATTTTGTGTATGTATTTTAAAAAATATAGTGAACAAACAAGTAAATAAACCTTTAAAGTATAAGGTAAAACATAAAAACTTATGTAATTATTTAATAATTGTGAAAAAAATTGGTTAAACTTCAAATAATTAGGATGAACCATTCTAAGGACATTCCAAATTGTCTAGTCTGCGGTTGTTTTCATATGGAAAGCCAAATAGAATTTAAAATTTCTTAATTTAATAAATTGTATTAGTTATACCAGTATTTATGTCTATTATATATAAAATAGTTGTACTAGTTGTACTAGTATTACAATATGATAGCAAAATTGAAAAATTTAGTTGCACCACATAAGAAGTAAATACACCTCAATTGCACCACTTCTATATGTTTAGATATTTAGTATCACATATTATGAAATCATTAATTTGAAGAAAATATCTTTGGTATATGTTTTTTCAAAAATATGGTAAACATACAAATAAACAAACTGTTAAAGTATAAGGTTAATGATATCTAGTGTTTTTAATGTTTTTAGAATCTTTTTCTTAATCATATTAGTGCCTTGAGTTGTATTTATGTGTTAGATTGCATATATATATATATATGTTCATTTGCATCCACTAGGGGTTGGATTGCCACAATTAAGAATTTTATGGCAAATATCAAGGGTTTAAATTGCATATTATTGAAGTCTGGGGTCAAAAACGATGTTAAGAAAAGACGACGGTACCACTCTGAATTTAATAGGAGGTCTGGAATATGGTATTGAAAGTTTGGGGTTGATTCGAGAGGATGTTTCTGCTAATTTAAAAGGTTTGGATTCAAATCATAATTAACCAAAACGTGAAGGCCCAGATGTGCAAATACTCCCAAATCCCACCATTGTTGCTCGTGGTTGAGCTCTCACTGCGATTTCGAGATCCGATGCTACGCCAGCGAGGTGTTGACGACGGATTAAGCTTGGTTGTGGCTCTGTGGTTCCGGTTCAAAGGAGGCGCAGCTGACTGGCGCCATTGAAGCAAGCAACAACGATGAAGCAAGACGATGCTGTGAAGGTTGAACGCGGCGGAGCTGAGCACTAAGGACGAGAAGATATATCGATTCCGGGCCTGGGTACGTTGTGGTGTGTAGGAGAGGAAACGCGGATGACCACCACGGATTGAGGCGGATCGTAACCGGCGAAAGCAACTTTTTTTTTGTTTTTGTTTTCTTTTTTTTTTAATTAATTAATTAAGGATAGTTTTGTTATTTGATTTACATGGGGTCATGTAGATTGAAATAGGTTATAGAAGAATATTTTTTAGGGTTGGGTCCGATTAGAGATTAAAGTCTGCTATGATCGGAGAGAAAACAATTTCGCCGGTGAGTTTAATGTCAACAAAGCCAAGTTATCCTCCGATCAATCTCTCTCTCTCTCTCTCTCTCTCTCTCTCTCTCTCTCTCTCTCTCTCTCTCTCTCTCTCTCTCTCTCTCTCTCTCTCTCTCTCTCTCTCTCTCTCTCTCGTTTCTCTCTCTCTCTCTCTCTCTCTCTCTCTCTCTCTCTCTCTCTCTCTCTCTCTCTCTCTCGTTTACATGTCTCTTTCTAATTATTTCTCACATGTATATATAACTTTAGTGTTATTCCTTTGCTCACCCAGGTGATCCGTTTAGGTAAAGATGCAAATCAATGTTCGTTTAATGCATTAAAATACAACATCTATATGCATTACCCAACTGCACTTTTGAAAACTCAACTTAAATTCTCACCTAAATGAAGGTGAGTTTTTATTTTGTATTTGGATGCATCTAGTTTATTCGAATATGAAAATGACAAAAATAACCTTTTAGTTTAAAAATGGTTTAAAATTTAATAATATGAAACTACATATTATTTTCAAACCAATCATATTTTTGAGACAATTATTTTTTTCATCAAACCCGAAAAATGATATTTTCACCAAAACCGTAAAAACATAATTTTTTTGCCAAAATCACAAAAAAAATACTTTCTGCCACAACCACAAAAATAAATTTCTTCGCGAATATCACTAAACACACACTTTCTCGTTAAAACCATAAAAATGCATTTTTCCTGCTAAAAACACTTTCCCGCCAAAACGCACTTTCCCGCCAAAACGCACTTTCCGTCAAACCGCAAAAACCCATTTCCGCTAAAACGCAATTTCCCGCAAAACCACAAAAAATGCTATTTCCCTCCAAAAGCGCAAAATGCAATTTTCCGTCAAAACTAAATGCACTTTTCTGCTAAAACAACAAAAATGCAATTTCCTGCCAAAACAACAAAAACGCAATTTCACACCAAAACACGCTTTTCCGCAAAAAACACCGAAGATATTTTTCGTTAAACCCACATTTTCCCACTAAAACACATTTTTTGTTAAAACGTACATTCCTACCAAAACCAAATGCACTTTCTCGCCAAATCCGCAAAACACTTTTTCTGCCAAAACCACAAAAATGCACTTTCCCACCAAAACCGCAAATACACATTTTCCCGCAAAAATACACTTTCCCGCCAATATGGAAATACGTAATTTTCTGCAAAAATCGTAAAAATGCATTTTCTCGTCAAAACTGACATAACACTTTTCCGCTAAAGTCGTTAAAATGCATTTTACCTCAAAACAGCAAAAAATTCATTTCTCTGCCAAAACACACTTTCACGCTAAAATGCACTATCCTACTAAAACATATTGTCCCGCCAAACCGCAAGCACACGTTTTTCCGCTAAAACCGTAAAAATGCAGTTTTTGGCCAAAACCCTAAAAACGTAATTGTACATCAAAACCGCAAAAAGGAAATTTCCGCCAAAACCGTAAAACATATATATTTTTTTCATTTCAGTAACAAGTGCATCTTATGCAGATGCAAATTCAAAAAAAAGTAAAACAAAAGAATATAGTTTCATTGAGATGCTACATCCAAATGCATAAACGAAATTAAAAAAAGAACAACAATCAGTTTGTCCATGTGGATAAGATATCTAGATGGAACATCTGGATGCACCTTTCAGATGTACACACGAAACTATGATTTTATTGGGAGTCATCTCCTCTAGTTTCCCAAAATTGTGAAAACACAATCTCCCAAAACCCAGCAATATATAAAAATTGAATTGATATATTTTAATCCAATAATGACAAAAAGATGAAACGCCTTTTTTAATTAAAAAATTACAACAAATACCTGGATAGAACCGAGTCCGATCCATCTGCTCCTCCAAATCAAACCTCTCAGGAAACCACATTCAAACCGCAACTCTTCCCAAACCGCCTACCAACTTAACCTCACGGTTCTCTCTCTTGCAACCCCTAGTCTTAATTTATTTTTGAAATCAAAGTGGAGAGCGAAATTGAGTCCTCATACTCTCTCGACAATCACTTTCTAAGAATCTATCGATTTCTATCATCAAGATGGGGGAAACAAAGCGGGGTAAGACGAATGAGAATCTAATACAAGAAGAGGAGAAGAAGGCAAATATGTGAAGAAGGTGCAGTCTTTGAGAGTGAAGTTTGTTGAATTGACGGCCTCATCAACTGCTCTGGAGAAGAGGACGGCGAAATAAAACTGAATTGATGGCTCTGGAAAATATGACGGTCTGTGAAGAAGACAATGAAGAGAAGACGAGCGGTGTATCAGAGCCGATAAATGTTCTTGTGGATGCTCTAGCGGCGGTTGAAGCACCATGCGACTCTAAACTGAGTAAGTCTTATCTTCCTCAGGCTCCTCCTGCTCCTCCAGTGATTTGGAGTGGAGAATTGCATGACGATGAAGCATAGAATGATGATAAAGAGAAGCCGTCTGTCTCTGATGAAGAGAACAAAGGAGAGAAGACAGCCTCTGATGAAGACAACGTAAATGAGCCGGCTGCCTCTAATGAAGACAGTGTTAATAATCTGGCTCTCTTTAATGAAGATAATGGAGATATTGAAGAATGAGAATCTAGATAATACTAGAAAAAAACTTGGGAAAAAACTATTTGAAGTTTTGATGTATTAGTGTATAGCTTGGTTAGAACTAAATGTCACTTGCATGATTTTGAGGCAGTTTTGATGTATTAGTATTTAACTTGGTTGGAGCTGAATGTTACTTGCATGGTTTTGAGGCAGTCGAGGCATCAAGATATCTAGAATTTATTTTTATTCTCTTGAGTACAATAAAAAATAAAGCTAGGATAAGGTGTTTGATAGTAGACGCAATTAAGACGCTAAACAATCTGAAATTGAAGTTGTCTGACTTGGATAGGAGTATCCTCAATTTAGACACTTTTCCACATGAAAAGAAAAGAGAACCATAAGTTTCAGGGGATGTGGATGTTGTTGCTGCGGATTGTCGAAAGAAGTAAGCATAGAGAAGTGTGGTTCATTTTCAATGGCGTTCCCATCCGTTATAGGCTGAGGGAACATGCATTGGCATCATGATTATACTGTCACGACTATCCTCTTGACTACAAGGAGTGTGGTGGGAAAAACTTACTTCATGAAATCGGCATTTCAAGGAAGGAGAATATATAAGGATAGAGGATGTGGAAGCGAAGCTGGTGAACATGGGAGCCCATAGAGACATAGTGAAGATGGTGGTTATATTCTTCTCAGGAAGTGTTATTTGCGTGCAAACGAAGGTTGGAAAAAGGAGCAAAAATGTATTAGTTTTTTTCCCAACGAGTCGTGTATGATCTTGACTTCTTTAAGACCTTTCCATGGGGGAGATACTCCTATGATTACATGTTGAAGGAGATCCCTCACACCATGGATCATTTTAGAGGGTTCTTGAAAGAAAATATATTATGGCCTCTTCTAGGTTTCTTTGTTCCACTAGAGGTAAATAAAAAAACGAAATGATATTACAACTATTGTTGACCATTGATGGTATTACAAAATATTTTGTTTTGTAGATTCTAGAATTCGAGTAAATTCCTAAGCTAGGAAAGCGGTTCAGAGAACCTATTGAAGGAACTGATGTCAACTGTCCGAGGATTCGCAAGTCCACATTCAAACTGAATGGAATGAGAGGGATGTCACTTTCAGTCATAAATAAAGAACAAGGTGATGAAAATGTAAGTTTTCCTTTTTTATGAGTTATTCGATGTTAAGATATCTATAAGGTAAAACTAAGGTAGAACTAATGTAGTTATGTATTTTTTGCTAAGTTTCAACATAAAATTTGATTTTGACGGGATATTGACATCATCATCCCCACCAAAAGTATACAAGAAGAATCTCTCTTGAATGAAATTATGGAAGATGAAGATGGTGTTGATGAGCCTGATCTAGCTGTGGAAAGTTGGGATAAGGCGTCTGGATGAAGGACTCATGGTATTTTAAAGACATGTATGAAGAATATGTTTCCGCACAAGAAGAACATGGAGAGCATGCAAAGAGGCCGAAGATGGAGAACAAGTAGTTGAGCAGTCGACTCAACTGGGAGATGTTATAAACACACTTGAAAGATGGTGAAAATACTAAAGAGAGTTGACAAGAAAGTTGACCAATTTGATAAGAGATTGGCTCCGCTAGAGGCATTTGTCAAGGAAGTACCGAAACTGAAGCATAAACAAAGAAAGAAGTGAAGAACTTGTTTTTTTTTTTGTGCATCTAGGTGTTGTTTTCTGAAGTAGACAAAATATGAGTCTTTGCTGGTTTTGTTTTTTTCTTTGTGGATATAAAATTTGGTTATGACTAATATATCAGAGATTATAATATATAGAAAACTAGGTAAAATAGATGTCCTAATGGAGAAAGTCTTAACAGACACAGACGACTTAACATAACATAAGTTTTAACACATAGCATGAGTCATGACATAACATAAGATGTATTGTCCAAAATAAAGATAACATAGACAGAGTTTTAACACATAAACTCATTTAGAACCGAGCACTAAGAATTGAGAATCTCATGGACGGGTAAGAAGCTTTAGCGTTGCAATCTCTTCAGCCATATCATCCACCTCCCTCTTTAAGTAATAAAATTCTTGTTGAACACCAAAAGCCCATGGCTGACGAATGTGCATCCCATCATTCTACACGTTCAATATAGTTTCACTCAGTATTACACAGTTCAACATAGTTTCACTCAGTTTCAAAAAGTTTTATACAGTTTCACTCAATATTACGCAGTTCAACATAGTTTCACTCAGTTTCACACAATAAAACATAGTTTCACTCAGTATTACGTAGTTCAACATAGTTTGACTCAATTTTACGCAGTTTCACATAGTTTTACTCAGTTTCACTCAGTTTTATATGGAATGCAAAGAAAATCTATAATTACCTTGAAGAACTTGCAGGTGAAATACCTACTCCCGGAAAAGGTATCAAAATCTGATGGATACTTAGGATTTGGGAGCCATCCTCGATGATTTGTTCCCCACATGGGCAACGGTTTGGAATACCGTACTGGGCACCGGCAATGACTTCTAGCTTGTCCAAGTGTTTCTTCATCTTCTTCTTCTACCTCCTCTCTTGTTTCTCCACACACGGATCCTTGACGCCAAGGGAAGGTCTCTGTTCGGGAAAGTGAAAGAGCAAAATTGAGAGAGAATAGACAAAGAGAAAGGAGAAGATGTGTGAATGAATGGCGTGCAAATGAGAGGATATAAGAGGATAGAGTAAAGAGAGATACAACTTGACATGTGCGCAGAGGGAATCTACATTTTTAATACAAAAGTTGAATTTTTGGGGTCTTTTTTCCGTTTTGGTGCCAAGGTAATTTCTATCCCCCCAATTAGTCTTAGTTATACAGAAGTTTCGGTTTTTACTAATGTTCCTCATAGTTCAACTTTTATTTTTTTCAAATTTATTTAGTTTTACCTATCGTTTTAATTTGTTAAGGTAGTTACGGCACTCACAATAAGCATACTTGCATAATGCAATAATATGTTTCAAATCATGATTTCTTAGAATATTTCTTTATAAGTTGGTCCTACTAAGAAAATGTTATTGGAAAAACAATGGAATGTATTGGAGAAAATGTAAAGCAATTCTTTTAAATATGTATTTTGACTATGATTTTTTTAAAAATAAGTTATTTCACTAATTTACTTTCATTAGGTGTATGTTGTTATATCAAAAGTCGAATACTAATTTACTTTCAAAAACACCCAAAAGTTTAACTAGTATGCCGTAATATCCCATAATTTTACAACACAAAGGATGGAACCAAGAAAAAAAATAAACAACACAAAGGTTGGAACCAACAAAAACAAAAAACCAAACAAAGGATGTGATTTCATTCATTGGGATAATAATCTCTTCTAAATAAAACCAACTAAAACCGAAACTTTGCTTGCTTTGCCTTTTGTTTTGTGCCATTTTACATTGTTCTCCAACCGATGGATTTATCTTATCCTTTTTCCTTCCATGCATCTTGAGGCGATCCAGAGGAATGATCTGAAGGTCTTTGATGTAATTTGATATATTCTAATCAAACCTTTTTGACACAATAAATTATTGTGTAATAAGCCAAAGCCCACAGTTCCGTCCAATAATATTTTGAGCACTACTCATGATAGTCTATCTTGATACCACGTTGACGACCAGACCCAGTGGTATCAACATCAAGGAAATGTAAGAAGTGTGTGCACACAAGGATACTTTTCATAGTCATACACCTTGCAGGTCCAACTCTTTACTATCAAGTTCACCAAATAAATCTTCTCATCATCAGGGTCGGTTATCTCGTACTCAAGCTCATAACTATTTAGCTCACACACTGGTGTTTTCTCAGCTTTACCTCATAGATTTTGCAAGTATATCTCGACAAGAGGGACCAATTTGGTATCAATCGATCCAGACAAAGGGTCTTTCCAGTTTTGATTAAACCAGTCATACATTTTTTGATGATTGTATCCAACATTGTATGAAGGCATACCTCCTTGTGTCTTTAAACACACTGTTCATTGATTACACACTCTTGCCAATGTCCAAATTGTATATGTCATGTGGAAAAAAAAAACCTTGCCCATGTGTCTTTCTCAGTATACTCCTCCACATACTTGTATGATGTCTTATGAACTACCACGCAAATCACAAGCATCTTGATCTTTCCCTCTCAAGGCTGTGGAGTCGGATATTTTTACACCAAGTTTTAATATCTCTCGGAACAAGAGTTCTTAATCGCACAAAATATTCTTCATTCACAAAAGATGCAACTAATTCTGCTAAGCCTTTTCTTTTCTTGTTTATTTTACTTTGACTAGTCTAAGAGAATGCATGCACACTCGTGTACCTTCTTACATAAAAAATTTTGTCTGTGAAATCCTTGCAGCTCGCAAAAACCCCATTTACAACTTAATTGACAACATTTTATTACCAATCGTCTATGATCCGACTTTTTAACAACATAAAGAAAGCATTCACGAACTGTGGTTCTATCCACCACCTCTTGAATTTCATTCTTACTTTCAAATTCCTAAACCATACTCACACTCAAACCGTCTTTCCATTCCTCTATAAACTGACCAGATTCTTCTACAGGTGGCTGCTAAACGTAGTTATCTGCCAAATCCACACATATATCCAAAGCGGTATCCACAACGGTGTTCGTATCCACTGTGGTATCCATACACATACAATCATCTCGTGTTGTATCATCATCATCATTATGTGCCTCTATCACCTCGTGCTATTTATTTGTTACATACATAGTTATGGCATTAGGTCCGATTTCATCATCTTTTGCCTGCAACACTTTGTATTTCATACCAAACGAACTTATGCCCACTCTCGACAGTTTCTCTAACTGATCAAATATACTCGTCTCCTCCTCCAACAAAAGACATCTACTATTCTCTTTATCAGTGGATGTTAGGTAAATAATCATATCCTAAACATCCTTCACTAACAAAAGACATCTAATGTTCTCTTTATCGATGGATGGTAGGTAAACAAATAGATCCTCATCATCACAAATATTTCATTGTTCCTCACATCCAAGCACCATCGGCATGTACCTCAATGCCAATTTTACCTTGATTTCATCCAACTCAAGCTTTTTATACAACATTTCTTCTATCATTTTCAAACTTATATCTTCCACTGTTGTCTTCAAGGTTACACTATACACGCTACCTTTAAATTTTAAATGTACGCTCATGTGTTTCGTCATTGTATCTTGCAAAAACAAAAGAATAAAGTTGTAGTTATTCCAATACTTCAGATTTTTACCGAGTTATCTATAGTTATACCAACTTATCCACAATTATACCTATTATACTACAATTATCAATTATACCTAGTTCTGTTTCAACAAGAACTCAAATTGAAGTTTCGGGTACGATTAAGATCTCAGTGCGAACCTACTCACAATTTAATCTCATTCAATCCACCACATACTTGCATTTTATAACAATTTCATATACAAATTGACCCAGAAAAAATGGCGTTTCAACACCAATGTGCATACCAAATTCATCAAATCCAATTACAATCCCTATCCTATGTATCTCGAGGACGAGAGCATAACAAACGTGCATTCCGACCTTCCCCGAAGGAATGCTCGCTGGTTGATACGTTGTGATCGAAGGTGTCGCCGAAGAAGCTATCGAGTTCATAGTAAAGTAATTGCGAGAGGATGACGAGTTACCAAGGGAGCTGAGCTTTCTTTTTTTCTTTTAATTTCAGATTTTTTTTAATTGGACCACAAACCGTAAACCGAGCGAAAAGAGAAACCATCATCTTAAACTGAAGCAAGCCATACCCGATCTAAGCAAAATTCCATTTCGTTTTTAAAAATATTTCACCCATTTAAGGGAATTTCCGTCTTTTCGCAATTCATTAAGTCATTGGGAGCATAAGTGATTAAGGCAGCCCATAAGAGATTTGATGTATCACCATTAGGGCCACCAAAGGAGATGTTTCCTTTATTGGTGACATGTATATGTTTCATCACCACATTAATTCTCACCCAAAAAGATTACATGACTTTTTAAAAATTGTAACATGAAGTCAACATAACTGTGACATGTAAAACTTTTTTTTAAAAAATATTTATATATTTTGACAATATTTTTATATATGGTAATGGCTAATAACTCCTATATCATCACCTAAGTAAATTTTTGTATAACTATTTATTTTGACAATATTTCGAAATATATTAATAACTAATATTTCATACATCACCATTATAGTAAAATATATATCATATTAGTAAAAAATAAAAATAATTACAAATATATTTTTTACATCAACTTATATATAATATTTTGATATATATACTATCAAAAGTTATTTACATTTGTGTTGTGACCACATTTAATTAGTGAACATAAATCATTCGATGGGAAGATATATGTTTAGTACATTGGTAATCAAAAAATTATTATTATTTTGTTTTTGAATGAATGCTAAATTTATTCAATCAAAACATTTTTACATCAAGTGCATCTGTTTAATGAATCAAAGAATCAATCTATGAAATAATGAAAAAAAAAATTAGTCTAAGCTTATGGTTCCACCATGGTGTCGAACCACATAATGAGCCCATCTTCAAGTTGGCCCCTCCCTTGAAGTGAAAGTAACCAAAGTCAAATTGTTTTGTCTACATACTTTTTGGACACCGTGCTTCACGTGGTTTCTCTCCCATGACTTCGGGTTTTTCGCTCCCTCCATACTGAATGCATAGCTTCTTGGAAAGCATATTAGACTAAAAAGTTCTTGGCGGGAGTAAGCCTTGGGTTAGAGATGATCTCAATAATATCACTCCATAAGGTGGTGAATCTTTCTTGCAACAATCCGTCTACAACAACCTGCCAAATTTACCTTGAAAACCTGCAGTTGAAGAAGAGGCGTTGACACGTTTCTTCAGCTTCATTACACAGGGCGCATAATGTATTTATCCTAGTATTCCACAGGTGCATCTTATCACCAGTTTGTAGTCCATTACGAACAGCAATCCACGAAATGAAGGAGTACTTAGTTGTCGAGTGGGTGAACCAAATACCTCTACTCTAGTATGAAACTTTATGACGGTGGCGAATCTGTTCCCATGTTTTCTTAGTTGAGAATCTGTTTGCGAATTTCCCATCAGCTTGCTTCCATAGGGCAATGTCATCACCCTGAGTAGCAGCCAATCGGAGTGCCTCTATCTCATTCTCCACATCATTAAGTATACTAACTATGTGCCTTCTTCTATGATTGCCAAGAACATCTGGCACCATGGCACTGTCAGAAATACCTAAATCAATAAGACCACGATCACCCAGGACATCTTTAAGACATCTAGGTTTCAGCCATATATCATACCAGAAAGAAGTATGCTGCCCGTTCCCAACTTTCATTTGTGAAAATTGCTTTGCTAAGGTCCCGAATCTGCAACAGCTTCCTCCAAATCCAGAAACCAGAAGTTGTGTGTAACATCCCAATTTATGTTATATGTAGAAAGACTTGAGAGAATTGATTTGGCTACCTATGTCACCAAAGTGGGCTTACCTTTTCCGTCACGTACATCCGTTTAGAACTCAAGAGTTAAGCGTGCTTATGCTGGAGTAGTGGAGGATAGGTACCTATCGAGAAGTGATTCTTGATACCGTGTGAGTGAGGGCCAAAGCACAAGGAAGGGTCATGTGGTGATTGCAGGGCTGGTAAACATGACTTCTAAACCTTAGAAAAAATTAAAGCACCATCCCGTCGGATGGGATGGGGCCCATGGGCCGAGATAGCGGGCGTTGGAGGTCCATTAGCATGGGCGGTTGGGGCGTTACAAGTGGTATCAAATCTTGTTAGCCATCTCGGTTCTGACCCGAGAGGCATCTTGAGACTTGTTGTGGTGCGCAACGAGGACATTGCGCTTTGTGAGTGGGGGTGAATTGTAACATCCTTATTTCTGGTATATGTGGAAAGGCTTAAGAGAATTGATTTGGTTATCCACCAAAGTACGCTTACCTTTTCCATCACACATCCGTTTAGTACTCCAGAGTTAAGCGTGCTTATGCTGGAGTAGTGAAAGGATAGGTGACCTATCGAGAATTGATTCGTGATACCTTGTGAATGAGAACAAATCACGGGAAAAGATCATGTGGTGATTTTCAGGTTTAGTAAACAATAATTTCAAGCCTTGGAAAATTTACGCATCGACCGTTGGAACAGGATGGGGCCCACGGGCCGAGAGAGCGGGCGTGGGTGGCCCATTAGCAGTGGGCGTTCGGGGTGTTACATTTTGCTTACTTAACTGACTAGAAAGATCCTTTCCTTACCAAATAGCAATGAATCCATTGGACCCAAAAAGATGTCTTTGCAGAAGAGATTCTACAAATTAGTTTCAAGAAAAAGACAATATTCATTTTCTTCAGTGGTCTTAGCTCCAAACCTCCCTCCTTCTTTGGCAAACACATATCCTTTCAACATACTTTTGCTTTGATGTCTTCAGCTCAGGTTCATCCCAAATAAAAGCCTAAAATAATCTTTCTACCTCCTTCAAAAACCTACCCGTTAATGTGAAAGCTTGTAATCAGAAATTGGTCAGACTTATAATACAGAGTTTATAAGCTGCAACCTACCAGCATGAGAGAGGAACCTTCCCCATCCAAGAACTCATTCGTTTTCTGATTTCTAAACCAAGGGCAAGTAATCAGTGATTTCATACGCTTAGTGAGGAGAGAAAGTCTCAGATAGCAGACTGGTTGCTGGACCAGAAGCCAAATGGGAAACTGCTGAGGATATCTGCTCGGTTCTATGAAGGGTACCACCAATATATAGTGTTGATTTTCTCCAGGCTGATATTTAATCCTGACATAGCTGAAAAGTCTGTAAACAGCTTGAGAACCCTGTCTACTGATGTTTTAGTTCCATCGGTAATTAGAAATTAACAGATGAGATTAACGGTTTCTTCTCTTATATTCTATCATGTCAAATGATCTTCTCTTATATTAATTTTTTTTTATAAATATTATAGTTTATCAAGGTAACTGTGATCCTATATATTCATGCAAATTTTTGTAATGCTCTTATGTAGTATGGTGATAGAATAGGGGAACCAACAAAGCAATATAACCTGAACTTTACTATGTGTTGTAAGAGAGGAAAGATTGTTCTTCCTAGCTTTTTGGAAATCCTTCCTACTAAGTTGGTATTTTTATGCAATGTGGATGCTTGAGTAAACCATTTCCGTGAATTTATTCGACCATATAACATGATGGTTTTCATTCACAACACTTGGTGGAAGAATATATCATACTATTAAGAATGGTCGTGGTCCATATGTTCTTAAAATGAATGGTGAAAATTACCACCTGATGGGTGACATGTTACCAGCTGATGGTGAAATACCCAAATATCTACAGCTCTACATATATATATTGTGAATGAAATTTCAATCCGCCTCAATTCTTAGGGTTTATTTTTTTGCATTACATGTATTATTTTTAATCAAAATATATTGTAAGTTTTAAAATATTGGATTATTACTTTTCAGTGCTATTGAAGCCAATATCATTTCTGCAAAAAAAAAAATTGTTTGCCTTTTAAAGAACCTCTTGGATGAGCATAATCCACATGTTTAAAGGCTTTCATACAAGCTAGGGATAATATAAGCAACTAATTGGTTGACAGAAGAGCGCCAGATTGGAAAAACACACAAATCTACCTACAGCTGATGGAGGTCGCCAACACTTATTCCTGGAAACTTTTGTCATGAACAGGTAGATTCCAGAGAATTAGCGAACTTCTTCCATCATATTTGCCTTTTCAATATCCTCTATATTTCCCTTATGGTGAAGATGATTTCTTCTTTACATACCGATTGGCCATCAAGACACAACCAGTAGGCAACAAAAACAAGACCTATATACTGAAAGCTTTTTGCATATAGAATTCTTGAGAGGTACGATGAAGCACCAAACATAACAAGGTCAAGGAGGTTATTCTAGCAGTTTCTTGTCTACAAATACACCATGACTGAATCAAATCATTTACGTTACATTTGGTTCATTGCAATAATTATGAAATCAGTAAAAAGCCTCTGAGGCTGGTGTTGAAAATCTAAATGAACAAGGTACAATATTTTATATTCCATCAAGTCTATCGGTGGACCACTGGTATATGTATCAACCCTACCTTGATGCTTTGGTTGTATGTAGTATTATGGATTTCTTGACATTTATTACATTACTTGCAACCCAAAGTGGCAAGAGATTACTAGATATCTTAATCATTTGCGGTTGACCACCGAAGATAGAGTGGACATCATTTGTAAGAATTTTCAAGATTAAACTTGATGATCTCATGGCTGATTTGGACCCAGGAAAAAGGCGGAGTTTTGGGAAGAAAAAAGTTAAAGCAAGTACCGATTATACCTCTCTGGATTTAAAATATTGTTTAAATGATATTGCACTAACATCATATAATAAAAAAAAATTATATTTGTAGCTATGTATACTATTGAATTCTAGAAAAGAGGGCCTACCACATGCACATATTTTACTTTCTTGGAAAAAAGTAACTAGGGTTCTTATTGGTGATGATATTAACCATTTTATATCTGCGGAATTTCCTGAGAAACAAAGGAGCCAGAGTTGTATAAGGTAGTAAGTGATAGTAATGATGCATTGACCATTTGGAGCAGCAAATTCGCGTCAGGTTTGTATGGCAACAAGGAAGTTTTCTAAAAAAACTCCTAAGAATCATGAAAATATAACATCTATAGATAAAAAAAAATGTTTTTCTGGCATACAGATGTCGAGACATTTATGTTGAAAAAATGAAGTCAAATTAGATAATCGGTATGTTGTACTATGTAACAAGGAGCTTATGATTTGGTATAGAGCACATATGAATGTTGAGTGTTGCATCCAAAAATCGAGCTATAAAAGATTTGTTCAAGTACATTCACAAGGGTCCTGATTATGTTTATACTTTAGTAGATAAAGAGAAAGATGAAGTTGTTAATGAGTAAAACGTTATTTGGAGAGCATGTATAAGCAGCATTATTTATTATTAATCTGTTTGGTATTATTAATCATTAAATTAATATATTGATTTCAACCATAAGTTTAAATATTGGTTTAGGTATGTTTTTGCATATGAATCTACTTGGAGAATACTCTCTTATCACACTCATTATTGTACATTAGATGTAGAAAATCTATTCTTCCATCTACCTAATCAAGAAATTCATATTCATGATGAATTCGAATCCTTGGAGAATATTCTTGAACGTACAAGTGTGAGTGTCTCTCAGTTTTTAGGTTGGTTTGAAGCCTGTAAGATTTATCCAGAAGAAAAGGACATAGCATATGCTGAAATACCTACTAGATTTACCTGAAATAGAAAAGAGAGAATATGAAAACCGAGGAAACGTCTTTCAAAATTTGAATAATTGCACATATCAGTAATAGAATCAAAGCGCTATACTCCCTCCGTTGCATATTAAGTGTCGTTGTAAACAAAATTTTTGTTACAAATAGGTGTCGTAATCGACTTTCGATGCAAAAATTTATTAATTTTCTACTGTAATTTATTTTTCTATTGGTGAAATAGGGTTAGGTGTATAGGTAATTTTTTAATATAGAAATATGTAAAATTAATTGTTTTCTTAATCCTTGTGCACAAAGAAAAATGACACTTAATATAAGACGGAGGGAGTACTATCTTAGGGTTTTATTGATTTACGTAAAAGATCATGAATGTTATGAAGATATTGTTAGAACTTTTTTTGGACAAATGGCTATGGCCAATATTTCTGGTGGCTTTTCCGAGCAAGTTGATTGTCGAAATGACCGGAACGTGGAATCATTGAATTCCTTGTTATGAGCACTATAATATACTGTAGTCATATGTCAAAAACGAAGTTTGTTTGAATGAGAAATGAAAATCTAATGTGGATTATTTGTAAAATTCCCATATCAGAAATAAGAGGTAAGAGACCTCTTTTGTGTAAAATGGAGAAAATATAACAAAGTTATAGAAAACTTTGTAGAAACTTTGGTGTATAATAAAAGAGATATTTTGGCTGGATCAAGTTTTAGAATTAATCAAATAAGACTAATCTTGCTTAGCCCAAAATTCATTTGCTAATGATTATATAAATAATCCAAGCATATTGATTCCCACGTTTTTGACCAAGGTCTTTGAATCTTTTTGACTAAGTCTTTGACCAATTATGAATTTATTTTGTGAATTTATTTCCGTAACATATGAAAAATCAACTCACCCTTTATTAGTCATTTATGAAGGAATCAAAAACGTAATCTCCATTGAGTGCTAGATGAAGCACACATTAAAATTTATATGCTATATAAATACATGCTCTTCTCATTCTAGAGACACACCGAAAAAAAAAACAAAACAACAATCTCTTGCTTATTTTTTGTTTCTGAGAGTATAACATAGATTCTAAGTTCGACATGCTTTGGTTCTCAAGTTTTGTGAGACTGAAGATTAAGGCAGTTGTATCCTGGGATTTTTAAACGTATCAAGCTGGCACACTACGGGCGTTTAAAGGATTAAGGAGAGAGATTTAATCTCGACTCTGCTTCAGTCCAGTTGTATTGGGCTCACCATCCACTTAGAATGTTTCTTTACATTTTGAAATTTGCCCATTTTGTAAATTTGGTGCCTACAGATATACGTGTTGTGGATGGCATCACCTATGTAATATTCACAGAGGCATGCAAAGTATTAGGTTTGTTTGATGATGATAAGGAATACATTTTAGGTATTGAGGAATCAATGGTATGATCTATTGGTTATTATCTACGTAGTTTCTTTGTTATTATGCTAATAAGAAATTGTCTTACTCAACCAAAACTTTTCTGGAATTCGACATGGAAATACTTAACATATAAGAAAAAGCAAAAATCCAGGTAAATAAATATATGTGTATATTTAAACATGGTTTCAAAATTTTTACAATGGATATATTCTTTTTAAAAACTTTAATGGTCATTTTCAACCATTGTTTGAAGCATTAATTCCATCTGAGGATCAACTAAAAAATATCACGCTTTCTGAAATCCAGCATCTGCTAGAAAAAACTGGTCGGTCAATGGACAACAGGGATAAAATGCCTAAACCATCTAATTTCAAGAGTTATGATAGGAACCGTCTTGTGGATGGTGAGCCCAATACAACTAAGAAGACCAAAGAAAGGAACAAGAAAGACTACTTTCTATGATTAAGGATGAGCAAATATTTGTTTATGAAGAGATACTGGATGATGCTATCCACAATAAAGGTGGTGTGTTCTTTTTATATGGTTTTGGAGAAACTGGTAAAACTTTTATTTGGAGTATACTTTCGGCTGCTATCCGTGGATTAGATAAAATTGTTATCAACACTTCACCCAATGCAATCACTGCTCTCATATTAGAAGATGGGTGTACTGCTCATTCTAGGTTTAATATCCTAATCAATCCGGATGCATCCACTTATTGCAAAATAGAACCTAGATCAGATTTTGCAAAGTTATTGCAAATGGTCGATCTTATTGTGTTGGAAGAAGCACATATGATGAGTAGACATTGTTTTGAAAATCATGATAGAATACTATGCGATATTAGCACATCAAAAGAGCATAAACCATTTGGTGGGAAAGTTAATGTATTTGGAGGTGATTTTCGACAAATTCGACCGGTTATTCCTTATGGTGGTCGAACGGATATTGTATTTTCTGCTCTTAACTAATATTTTCTTTGAGATCATTGCAAATTGTTGAAACTTACGAGGAACATGAAATTGCTTTCTAGTCGTACCGAAAAAGAATCTGAAGAAGTTAGATTATTCTCATAGTGGATACTTGCAGTTGAAGATCGAAAACATCAAGAAAACATATGATTATATTTTGGATATTGATATTACAAATGATTTTCTCATCAAACAATGCGATGATATGATACCTACAATCGTGAAAGAGGTATATAGATCAAGAGTTTTACAAAGATCGAGCAACTCTTTGTCCTACAAATGATGATGTCGATCAGATAAATGATTACATGCTATCAAATTAGAGAGGTGCTTATTAAAATTTATTTTCACATATATTTCCCATTTCAAAGTTGTCATATATTTTCATGATTATTCATGACATATATAATTCTATTTCAGTTAAATATATGATATATCGTTTGCTCAGATAGCATTGAATCAACTAATGTGGATGCCATAAATGTTGTAGATTATTCAGTAGAATTTCTAAATTTTGTCAAGATATCAGGTTCGCATAAAAATGAGCTTAAACTAAATGTTGGTGCGTTGTAATGTGTATGTGTAACCTTAATCCTTCAAACGGATTATGCAATAGAACCAAGCTTATGATATCTAACTTATCTCATCATGTTTTTGAGGTTGTTATCATGACAGGAAATGCAAAAACATAATGGTACAAAAACCTTGATACCGAGGATGTAAATTACACCATCTGATGGGAGGTTCCCATTCCAAATTGGTCGTAGACAATTTCCTTTGAAATTAGGTTTTGCAATATCGACAAACAAAAGCTTGGGCCACTCACTGGAAAACGTAGGTTTGTTTCTTCCAAGATATTTTTCACATGGGCTGTTATATGTTGCACTTTCTCGGGCAAAATCGAGGTCTAGTTTGAAGATACTCATTACCGATGATAAAGGCAATGTTCAGAAAAAAAAGATTACAAATGTTGTTTACAAAGAAGTTTTTCAAAATCTAGATTGGGATACATTTTTTTCTAAACATTGGTGTTGTCTGTTCTTTTTTTTGTTTTTTTTCCAAATATTTAATAAATATTTATATAATCTATTACAATATTACTTTCCTAATCATAGTATTAATTTTAAATTTCTTAAAATGTTTACATGAACAAACATTTTTCTTGGATTACTATGTACAAATTGTCAACAACTGAATGATCACTACATGTAGATCATATACATGTAGGTTCAAAAACATTTGTAATAAAAATAAGATATATATTTTTTTACCTAATCATTTTATGTTATTTCAATTTGCTTATAAATATGTCTTTTTGTTAAATTAATCCAAAAATTTAAGTTTTTGAAAACCCCATATTCTCTCTCATTTTTTATTCAGTGAAAACTGTGAGTTATTTTTTTTCAATTGAATCGTGTGAAAGTAAGATCGAGAATTTTGGTTTGGGTACTCAAAGATTACACCGAAGACTTACTTTCATCTACTAAGCGCCAAAAGGAAGATAGGATACTATCATTTTTTCAGGTATTATAATCATGTATCTTGTCTTAAATCAAAACATGTCGAACAAGGTTGTTCACTTTAATTTTACCGGAACAGGATGATAAAGTGATGGTTACCTTTCCAAATTATTTGGCTGATCGATTAATGGATGTTATGAAAGTGGGTCAATGCTACTATATTACAATATTTGAGGTGACATTGTCATTTGATCTCTTCATACACTTTTATCTACCCCATATCAACTATATTTTGTTGGAGGACACTTTCGTTATACCAGTAGATATAAGAAGACGATTGAGTTTGTTTTATTTAAGTCAGTCATCAATGTAATTGATGAATCACTTTATAAGAAAACCAACATGGGTATGCAATTTTAATCGTTTTAATTATACTCCCTCCGTTTCATAATACATGTTGTTTTTTAGCTTACCGCACAAAGATTAAGAAATTTACATTTTTCTAGAAAGTACTTTTAAAAATATAATTTTAAAATCGTTCAACCAATTAAAAAAAACTGTAAAATTTTATTGGTTGAACAGTTTCCAATAAAGTTAAAGTTAACTTTAAAACTTCAAAAAATACCTTAAAATCTCAAAACATCTTATATTTGGAAACAACATAAACCTTTTAAAACATCATATAATTTGAACGGAGGGAGTATTTGATTAAAATTTATATGAAGATTATGTGTTAAATTTTAGTTGCATCTTCGGAGTTGATATATTGGGTGTCATTGTGAAAGTTGAGAAATTACTGAAGTCCAATCAAATCAAAAACAAATTCGGGATATAAAATAGGAAAAGTATCATTTTATTTACTATACGAGACTTAAAGTGAATATTCAGATTATAATCTATCATATTATATTTCAGAGTGAGGAGTATTATTGAATATTTAAGTTTAAATTTGACAGTAGCGTGGAGTTTCTGGATTAGACATCCTTTAAAGGAAGTAAATATTTGCATCTTAAAATTTTGAAGGATCGACAGAGAATTAGGTAATATAAATCACTTTCGTAAAATTTTCATTTGCACACTTATATAATTTCGTTAAATATACATTGTCCTTCCTCTGTTTAATTTTAATTGTCGTTTTATCTTTATGCACACACCTTCATAAAATATTTATTAAAGAATATCCAAAATAAAAATATCATTAACTATACACCTAACCATATTTTAACCAATAAACAATACACAGGAGAATACTGTTAATAAACTTTTACTTGAAAATGAAGAAAACAACACTTTTAGTAAAGAAAATTTTACTAAAAATGACAATTAAACTTAAAAGGAGACAATATTAATCATAAATGTTTCATTACGTGTGAAGGTTCTCGTGAATTGATTGATAGACTGGTGAACAATATTTCTGAAATTTTGTTCAATCCTCCTGTAGTAGAAGCCGCTTAATGCAAAACATAAGTAAGCTATTCATGCACCAAAAAGATATGACTAATGTAATAATTACTTAAATTATAATATACACATACTAATACATGTCTTTTTACTTTGTAATATGCTTATGAATCATGCTTACAACGGGGATATTTAGTTCAATGCCGATTTATTAGTTTCTCGTCATTTTTTTGAATATGTTATTAAGATCCCAATAATAACAATTTTTATTTTTTATAATTTCTGAGAATATTAATTAATTAAAGAAGATACATAATCCTATTTAACATTATTATCGAAACGTGTTGGGTAGTCCATGTGTTTTTAGTTTTTCTCCTATCTTTTTAAATTTCTATTATTAATTACTGGTAAATCTCTCTAAAAAATATTGATGATGCATAGAAATATATATATTATATATATTCTCTAAATATTGGTGGGAAAAACTTATGCAGAAATAATCTAGCATAAACTCTGTATCTTTAACATTGTTCATCAATAATGCAATTTTGGTTGGTATGTCTCTTTTTATTTCATTTTCCAATTATTACTCTGTTATGTAGTTGGTAATTTATATTCAAATTATATTTCTTTTATTGTTAAAATGAATATATTTCCCAAAGTAGAAAGAAACCTAATTGAAAGATTTGATATTCTACAGTCTAATGATTACATTATCATAACTATTTATACCAATATTTTGGTTATATACATTGTCATTTTACCTTTAAATCTTTACTTTATAATAACGGACTAGATATCTTACCAATCAATTTAATGGCTTAATGATCTAAAATACACTTGTTTAGATTTTGTTACCTCTATCGTCAAAAGACCATTGAATTAAAAGCTGGATATCCTACCAGATCCATTATCCATTATGTCTTTATATATATAACTAACAACAACATATACCAATAGACTAGAGCCCTTCTATTGGAATATATGAAGCATGAAAGATCTTCAAGACCTAGGTGTTTTATTCTAGAACATATGTTTAAATTTCATCTTACAAATCATTCCATAAGATTATACATATTTACTTCAAGATTGGTATTATTATATTTGACGATTATTATACTTTAATTATAGTTTCAGATACAAACAAGAAGATTGTGTTGCCATTTCATCTTCCACATTCACCGATCGTGTTTGGTAGTTCTGATATATTCCAATTTTCTGTTTCCATACTGAAATTCATGTCATTGGTGAAGTGTAATGTTATATATCCAAATGCGCAGCGTTATATATATTCAAAATTTCCTTATGTTTTTTTATTGTATACGAAGAAACGTGATTGGAAGCCTCGGTGTAGGACTTCTACACATGCATCTATCATTGCTAAATGTTCAAATGTTATTGGTGTACTTTACTACCTACGTGAGATGTTGCATGTCATAAGAGGTCAATGCTCTTACGTTGATCTTATGATTGTTTAATGATTTGTTTATCATACCTTTAAAGATACTTTACATGGCATTCTTATTTGATAACAAACATTGGTCGCATCTATTATCTTATCTATTGTTCTACTATTAATGATTTTCTTTTATTTTTTAAATACATAATAATTAATAAAATCAAAAAGTTGGGTGATAGCTTTTAGTCATAATTAAGAGATGTATTGTCTTCAATTGTTCAACATTATTAATATATAGGATATCAAAAAAGATTCGTCAATTTCTATATAACGTCTGAAAAGCTACACAACATCAACTTTGCATAAAACTTTTATATGATATTATTGAGATTACTTGATAACATCATTTCCACTAGTTTCTGACATACATTTCTTGTCATCACTAAATTATAGACTTTGGTATTATCAAAATACTATATTTTGAAACCAAAAATATTTTCTCGTTTAAATACAAAATATATGAAGTTGTTTACACCGAGGGAAAGGTATTCTAAAATAAAATTAAATATTTTCAAAAAAAATTCTACTTCTGAGTGTTATGTTCTCCTAATCAACATGACATCTTATAAATAGTTTTCCACGCTGAACCCAACTCAAGAAAGCACTCAATGTATTCAATTAAGCTACTGCAAAGATGGAAAGCCAAATTACTATCTCCTTAATTGTACAACTTGAAATTGATTTTTGTTTATACCAAGGTTAGGTTTAGATTAAAGTACAACTGTATATTTATATGGATTTATAGACATATATAATTATTTTTATATTAGTAAATAAATATAATTGATTAGTTATTCAAATCTAGTGTAAATAGAAACTAAATTGATTATCTTAAAAAATAATAGATTAGTTCTTTAGTCCCTTAATTTTAGGTTAGTGTATATATTTAATAATAATTAAGTTAGGTAAAAATAAAAATAATAGAAAAGTTAGTTAAATGCAAGAGATCAACCTAAACTATTTGTAAGTAGATAAAAATAGGACTCTAAATTAATAGAATAGATTGTAAAATAATTATTAAAAATCAAAATTATTTTAAAATGGACTGTGGATTGTCTATTTAGACATGGTCTTTACTAAACATGAGCATTATCTTAATCATTATCCATTACAAACTAATCAGTAAATACCAATTAAATAACCTAAAAAGGTGAAAGTTATTTGGAAGATAGTAATACATTGAAAATAAATTTTAATTACTTAGAGGTCATTCATATATTCCGAACGCATAATACAAGGACGAACAGTCTTGCACGTAATGTCCGGATTCGATCATCATTTTTCATTGATATACTATAGATTTTACAGATTTGGGACTCATGTGTAAATAATGAAACATTTTCGGTTTTTTGCAGTTTTTGAAGCTTTATTAAAGAGTTGTCGCTTGTTTAAATTCAATGGATGTCGACTGACACATGGTAGGTTTGATCCACACCAGCTCATTTGATTTATTTCAACTTGATTATTTTAGCATATACTCTCTTAATGATCCATATTTCTCCAAACTCGTCCAAAATGTACTAAAACTTGCAAAGACTTTTAAACGACTCAAAATATATAATAAAAACACTGAAACAAAATTTATATCATGGTTAAAAACTCATAAAAATCATAATATATCAATATCATATACGAGATTGTAAGATGTGTTTTTTTTATTTATTCATTAGTATAGGGTATTTGGACCTATTGAATGATAAGATTATTTATCTTTTTTTTTCTAGATATTCAAATAAGATCTAAGACATAGCCTCATACGTGGTCACACATTATTAGTGTCATAGAATATTTTCGAACCTGGATCAGTTACCCTCCCAAAATCCGCATAACACTAGTCACTTATGTCTGGTTGTGATTTTGATGTTGACATGTAAAAACACCTATTACTGTTTTCTCACTATTAAAATGTAAAGACCATGCTAGTTTTTGAATACCTTGCGCTCGCCCATGTGTATATATATGTTATAAAATTGTATTATTACAACATATAACATAAAAGCAATTGTATAATTAACAGCTCATCACTATACTACCCATGTTTGGTTACCATTAGCACCTTCTCACTATTAAAATGGAAAGACCATGCTGGCATTTGAATGTCTTCCGCGCGCTCATCTTTTTATATGTACAACAATTATATTAGTACAGCTTATCTCACATTTTTCTTTGTCAAAATCTCACACTTGATCTTCTGTTCTGAAAATAATTCACAATTTGTTTCTTTATTGCACACACTCAAGTCTTCCCTGAAACTAAAAGTCAAAACATTGTTGTATATTCAATATTTGTCTTCAACATGCATTACTTAATAATTCTTGCAGATTAATTTAAATATTATTTTTCAATTGGCTTAGTTGTGGTTAAATAGATAATAATTTTGATCGGAAAATAGATAATAATTGATGTTTAAAATTTTCATATTGATTCACTAACCTTTTTTCAAAGTAAATAGTTGTAGTAATTTTTGTTTTAATCTAATTTTAAATAACCAAATGAAAAATATTAGATAATTGTCGAGGGATATTTATTCCGAACTTAAGATAAAATCTCTTTGAAAACTTTCTCACTTGTATAATACTAATATAGCTTACGTTAATTATTAAAAATCAAAGATAAATAACCTAATAAAAAGTGCAAATGGTACAAAAATATCTCAAAATTTTCTCATCCAAAAAACGTTTTCTGATTTCTTTTCTCATTACTATCTTCTCATTATTTTTAATTATTTATTTAATGAAAAGTTTAGTAACAGATCTACAATAATGAAGTTCTTGTTTATGCATATGAAGTCAATGTTATTTAGAAATTAAGGTTATAGCTGAGGACAATACAATCCGTAAGTTATACTGTAATTATATAGACGACAATTTCTGCTTACAGCTTTACATTATCACGTACGAGATTGTAAGACGTGATTTTGTTGTTGACATGTAGAGATAACTATTAGTACTTCTTTTTAAATATATAAAGAGACCATGCTGGCATTTGCATATCTCGCGCTCAATTCATGTTATAAGTATATTATCAATTCAAATAACAATTGTATTTATTACAGCTCATCCATAATTTGTTTTTGTTTTTGTCAAAATTTCACACTTAAACTTTTGTTCTGAAAATTAATTACAATCACATGTCCTTTTTTCCTCGCTCTTAGTCTTTCTTTATTGCACTTACTCAAGTCTTCCCTGAAATGAAAAGTCAATAATTCTTTTCTATTCTTTCTCAAAAAAAAAAAAAAACATTTTATTCAATAATTGTCTTCAACGTGCAGTACTTAAAATTACTTCCATATTATATTAATATTATTTTATATTATATAAATTCTCAAAGCAACTTAATTACTTAAAAAAAAAAACTTAATTACTTTTTACATATATTCGCTCCGTTCATATTAAGTGTCGTTATAGAAATTATTTTTGTTACAAAATAAGTCTTGTTTTTGGACTTTCGATGCAAAATTTATTAATTTTATACTGGATTTTATTTTTATATTGGTTGAAATAGGGTTAGGTGTATACGTAATTATGTTTTATATAGGAAATATGCAAAATTAGTTGTTTTCTTCATCTATGTACAAGACACTAAAGTGACACTTAATATGAAACATAGAGAATATGTTTTAACTACTTATATTCTACAAGTTATTTTATTATGACTTGATATTAATAGTTAGAAATGATATTTAAAATTTTAATATTTTTTACGAAATGTTTTCAATAAAATTTTCATATTAAATCCCTAATTTTTCAAAGTATAGCTCTAGTGATTTTTAAGTATGATATTATTTTAAATAACCAAATGAAAGTTATTAGATAATTGTTGAGGGAATACAACAGTGGCTTGAACCTATAGAGAAACTCATAGCAAGTGAAAACCACTAATCTATTACAACTTCAATAAGGTTTTGTATTGTTTTCTGTTGATACATTACAGATTTACAGTTATTTTAACTGTAAAGAACAAAAAAAAAACTGAACTGAGGGAAGCCCTATGAGTCACTATGCCAAAAGAAAATCTAGAGATCACATAAGGGCATGTTCGTCTCTACATCTCAAAGGTGCATCCAGATGATCCATCAAGATGGTCCATCTGGGTGTTGTTCGTTTTTGTAGTTCGTTTATGCATCTAGATGAAGCATCTGAATGCAACTATGTTCGTTTGTTTTAAATTTTTTGAACTTACATTTGCATCCACATGCACTTGTTACTAAAATGACAAAATAAACATGTTTTACGGTTTTGGCGAAAAAATGCGCTTTACGGTTTTGAAGGAAAAGTATATATTTACGGTTTTGGAAGAATTTTTCCTTTTTTGGTTTTGACGTAAAATTACGTTTAACGGCTTGGCCAAAAGTGCATTTTTACGGTTTTAGCAGAAAAGTGTGTTTTGCGGTTTTGACGAAAAATACGTTTTAGCGGGAAAGTGTATTTTGGCACGAGAATGCATTTTGTGATTTCGGCGAAAAAGTGTATTTTTACGATTTTAACAAAAGGTGTGTTTTGTAAGTTTTTAGCGGAAAAGTGTGTTTTTGCGATTTTGGCGAGAAAAGTTGCATTTTTGCGGTTTTGACAGGAAGTGGCGTTTTAGCGAGAAAATTTGTTTTTTTGCGGTTTTTCAGGAAAATGTTGTTTGTGGGAAAGTGTGTTTTTGTGGTTTTGGCGGGAAAATGTATTTTTGTGGTTTTATCGAAAAGTGTATTTCTGCGGTTTTGACGTGAAAATGCATTTTTATAGTTTTGGTGGAAAATAAATTTTTGCGGGAAATGCGTTTTTGCGGGTTTTGCGGGAAAATACGTTTTAGCAGGAAAATGCATTTTAGTGATTTTGACGGATAAATGTATTTTGTGGTTTTGGTGGAAAAGTGTGTTTTGTGGTCTTGGCAGAATATTATATTTTTACGAATTTGATGGAAAAAAAATAATTTTCATAAAAATATGAAACCAAAATAATATGCAGTTTCATGGTATTAAGATCATTTTAAATTAAAAGATTGTTTTTTCATTTATCATATTGGACTGAACTAGATGCATCCAGATGCACCATGAAAACTCACCCTCATTTGGGTGAGAATTTAAAAAGAGTTTCAAAAATGTAGTTGGGTGATACATCTGGATGTTGCATTTTAATACACTAAACGAATGGATATGCATGCTCACCTAGATGACCAAAAGAACAAACCCTTAGTAATGCTTGAGACAGAACTGATATTACATGTTTTGAAATTGGATTATGAAGGATGATAGTCTTCTAGCTAAATTTAGTCTAGATAGTTTATATCTAACTTTGATATTATATTTTCTTAAATCCTCAAGATTTTCACGTGGTTGAAATTGTTAATTGAGGGTGTGTGCAACAGTGTAAGACGTGAGACTGCTAACCTCATTTAGATGTCAATAATTAATCATTTGTTATCTAGTCAATGCTGGTATAACAACTAATTAGACGACTTTAATCAATTTTAAATTGACGAAATCCGTAATCAAAAAGACATATTTGAACAATAGCCATAAAATATTAACCCAATTTTGAGTTGTCCACCGTGTAAAAATGTTTTCATTCCTGATATATTAAAGAGAAAAATTACTACATTTTAACTATGACACGTGTCATCACTAAAACTTTTTTCAAATTCTTTAAAGAAAGTGGAAATTACAATTTTACCACAAGTTTGATATTACTTTGCAAATTTACCTTTAGTGAATGACAATTTTCAAAAATAATTTAAAATTATTATGAAAATATACTAAATTATTTTTTAATATTTATAAAACATTTAGAAACTCAACTCCACTCATTCAACACTAAACCCAAAACAATAATCACTAAAGTGTAAACCCAAATGTTAATATATTTTTGATTGAAGGTATTTTTGCAAAGTGGTACTTAATTTATGCTATTATTAGCAATTTTTCTTAAAAATGGGAAATTGCAATTCTATCACATGTTTAATACCACTTTGCAAATTTACCTTTAGTTAATGAGAATTTTCAAAAATAATTTTAATTATTATAAAAATATACTAAATTATTTTTTTAAAACTCAACCCCACCCCTTCAACACTAAACCGAATGACACGTTCGGACCACCTTTATTCCTGTTATTTTTTTTTTTTCCACATTCCAGATATTTAGATATATTGATGTTATATAATAGTTACAGACAAAAATTGTAAATATATCTTACTATTTTTAGGGTTTTGCATATGTAGTCAAGATGTTGTTTTGGAAAGAGAAACAAAAAATAATGTAGAGAAATTTTAGATACTTATGGTATCAGAACAAGAATAGTTGTTAATATTGTGCCAAACAATTTTTCTGAGGAAATTTCCTAGATGACGAGAAACAATGAGAGTTGAGATCAAAGCTTAAGAGAAGATATGGTGTTGTCAGTTCAACCTTTGCCTCAAGGATAGAGGATGGTTGAATGCAAGTCGGTATTCACGATAAAATATAATGCAGATGAATCAAGTAAAAAGTATCAGGATAGACTTGTTGCTTCAGGAACAAGAAGGAGTTGATTAAAAACATATGTTTGCTCATGTGGTAAAGGGGAATACAATTAGATTGTTCTTCAGGTTGATGTAGGAAAGGATTGAGAACTTCATAAAATGTATGTAAAAATGAGTTGTTTCATTGAAACTTAAAGGAAGAAGTGTATATGAGGTTACCTCTTACGTGATAAACAAATCTGTAAGAACATGATAACAATTGGTATTTGAATCTCCATATGTATGTCAAATATTCCTACTTTTTGTTACCAAAAAATCTTCACCCTTAGATGCATCCTCAGGTTTTATTGGACACCTCAAGAATCTTTTCATGAGTTCTTGAATCATCAAACTGTACCTCGTCCAAAGCCTTCTGAAGTTCATTGGGTTTATCATTTCTATAAGGTGGGTTCTGTCATAAAATGAAGGATATTCTAGGGATTCAAAACATGGATGGGATGGAGTCTTATTTGGGAATTCTGGAGAGCATGAGAAGTTCAAAGGCACAAATATTTATCTTTCTACATGATCGCTTACACAACATGGTGAATGAATAGACAATCAAACTCTTAACAAAAAGAAGAAAAGAAGTTCTAATTAAATCGGTAAATAATTAACATTGCAACATTTTAGCTATGACAAGTGTCATCACTAGAATGCCTCTCAAACTCTTTACAAAAATATGTTTGTCCATTAAGTATATATTATAGTTCTCATTAAACTAATCATGAAATTAATTAATAATGTATAGTTAATATATTTTTCTTAAATAATAGCTACGGGATTACCTAATATGATCAAAATATGTATATGACAATTAACAATAAAGATTTGATAACAATCAATGTATCCTCCATTATTTCTGTTTAATTTATATTATTAATATAAATAAATAATCATATTAACCATATAATAAATGATTATATTTTCGCATCTGCTATAATTTGATTTTTTAAATAACTACAAATTCCTAAAACTGCTAAAAGTCCCACATAAAAAAATTGTAATCAATGGTTTAAATTTTATTATAAAAAGATATAAATGATCATAAAACCATATGAAACCCTCATTTAATAGATATTCAAAATCATATATATATATATATATATATATATATGAACAATCACCCCCTATTCTGAATCTTTAAATTCACCACACCTCTTATAACCTATTAAAGTGTCACAAAAAAAACTAATTAAGAAACTATTAATATCTCTTTAAAAATCTAAAATAGCTAACAAAAAAAGACCTTCAATTTTAATGATGTCACCAACTAAACCCTAACCCTAAATTAAAAATTCTAAACCATAAACCCTAAATCTAAACCCAAACCTTAGACTCTAAACCCAAAACCCTAGACCCTAAACGTATAACCAAACCTTAGACACTAAACACTAGATCTAAACCCTTATCCCTAGACCCTAAAACCAAACCCTATACCCTAAACCCAAACCCTACGGTTTAGGGTTTGGGTTTAGGAGTTAAGGTTTAGGGTTTAGGATTTGAGTTTAGGGTTTAGGATTTAGGTTTAGAATTTATGGTTTAGGATTTAGGGTTTGGGTTTAGGGTTTGATATAGGGTTTTGCTAGTGGTGTTGGCGTTGTTAAAGTTGGCACAATAATTTTTTTTTCAGCTATTTTTTTAATTTAATATTTTTATTTAATAATCTATGTAGCACTTTGATTAGTTATAAGAGGTGAGGTGAATTTAAAGGTTCACCATAGGGGGAGGAACTAGGAGCGCATCTCTAAAAGTAGTTATTTTATACTTGGTGTGTTTATTTAAAGGGATTTCCCTCCCTCCTTTTTTGGCATTTACTTGATGGAGGACATCTCTCGGTGATCGCAGTGGATTGGATATCCTATCTTTCGTGCGAGCAAACTTGTGGTCCAAGACTTAAGCTAGTTCCCGTTAAAATTGCTCGGCCAAAGCCAAGAGGAAGAGAGGAAAAAGCTCAACAATGAAGGACATCCCAAAATTTCAGCTCGCTGCTTGAAAACGACCTCCAAGGAGTCGATCTTCGGGATGCCAATCCCCTATCCGTGCTGGACGCAATGAACGAGAAAGCAACGGGATCACACGGGGCAGAGGCAAACCCCGAAGCTGAAGTGGTTGAGACCCCGACGGCTGAAGAAGTTGAGTCGGAGGACAGTTTGGTTTGTAGGAATTCAAACTCAACTTCTTCAGCGGTCGGGCGTCTCAGGCCATTTCAGCTTCGGGGGTTTGCCTCTGCCCCTGCATGATCCGTTTCTTTGCGCGTTCATTGCTTCCAGCATGGATAGGGGATTGACATCCGAAGATCGACTCCTTGGAGGTTATTTTCGAACAGTGAGCTGAAGTGTGGGATGTCCTTCCTTGTGAAACTTTTTACCTCTTCCTCTTGTTTGGCCGAGAAATTTAACAGGAACGAGCTTGAGTCCTGGACCACGAGTTTGCTCTCACGGAAGATTGGACATCCAATCCGCTGCAATCAACGAGACACGTCCTCTATCAAGTAAATGCCGAAAGAAGAGGGAGAGAATCCCTTTAAAGAAACACACCAAGTATAAAATAACTACCTTTAGAGATTCGCTCCTGGTTCCTCCGAATCTGCTTGGTGTTGTTGCGGCTGAACCTTTTATGAAGGCTGCCTACGTATTCCGCTGAATCAAGCCTGCGTCGTAGTTCTTGGATCGAGCAAAAATGTGACTAGGATTGTGTCATTGCTCAGCCTTTTTTTGGCGGAGCACAAGTGGTGGGCCGCTCAGTGTAGTATTTCGAGCGGTTGGAAGAATTCTCAGAGTCTTTGTACGCCGCGTCTCCACCAAAGATTTTGAGTTGTAGACTCCTGGCTTGACGACTCAACGATCTTTTAAGGTCGCTTCCTAATGCATTCTGAGTTTTCCCGCTCCCACTCTGGTCAGTGTTTCGAACACTTTTGCGGTAGAAAGAGCCGTCGTTGATGGATAGCAGTCGGCGATGGAATTCTTGTTATAAGTAGCTCACATCCAGGTGCAGCTGGTAGTTTTGGATCCGCGAGCAGCGCCGTGATCGCGCAGTTCTCTATGTCATCTGAGTGCGGATCGAGCAGCAAACATATCACGGTTGATGCTGTCGTAGCATGAGAGCATTTTTGCGCGTCGCAAGCTGGTAGACGTTAACTGTTGATCGATGGAGATCATATGCTTCGACCACCGTAGGCGAAGGAGAGCGGTGTGAAGGTCGGTTCGTGGCCTCGTCGGTGTCAGTACGATGTTACCATAGACTCCATCTAACTCATTGGCCCAAGTGGCCTTTTTAAGTCGCAGTCGCTTTTGGATACCGATCGATATTGATTTTTTCATCTGCTTTGGTATGGCGCCATGCCTTAGCGGCGTAGCGTGGGGTAGCATGTGTCTTACATCTGACTTTATCACCGATCGCAAAAAACCACGGAAGTGTGTTTGCAAATGAACGTGAGCTATTGTCAGTGACTATCTCGTATGGAGACCATGACGACATATGATGTATTTCCATATGAATTTATGCAAACTTGCTTTCTCTGTTATCCGAATGAAAAACTCTTACTGTCCACCATTTCTGTGATAGTCAATCTTTCATCACGAGCAGGAAACGACGTTGCCGCGAGGCTAGTGTAGGGCGTCGATGTATGATCCATTCCATGCATGATGGTAGCTGACTTGCGGCTGCTGAGCACAAGATCTGTGGTGGGACTGTGTATAGTTGGGTGTGCGTGTCTTTGGCACTTGTCGGCATGGCCAAGACGTACTCTCCGCAATCTTTGACAATGTGGCCAGTAGTAACCGATACTTTTGACGTTGAGGATTAATGCTCGACCCACTTGGAATGGTGCCAGCTGCCCTTCGTGCGATTTCGTCCCGTCACCAGAGGATAGGGTTCTTCCTCTGTTGAATGCAGCGTGAGTAGATTTTTGTTTGTCGTCCATCGATAAAGCTTGATCGTTCAGGAGAACGTAGTTCGTGCTACGTGTCTTAGTCTCTGCAGCTTCCCATTGCGCGATGGAGAGTTCCATCGCGAGTACTGAATAAAGGGAGTTCTCCACGTCATTTTCGTTTTCATCAGTAGGGAAGATTGATCAAGCCACGGCGACTGCTGGCTATTATCGCCTCCTCATCGGAGGTTGCTTAGCGATATCTGTCGGTGAGTCAATTACGATGGATCGCTTAAAGTGCATCAGACTTGATCTTTGATGTTGCTACCGAGTGCTGAGAGACGTGTCCGCCACAGTATGTTTTCACGTGAGGAACCTTAGTAAGGGGAAGTTCTCGAAGTACTAGCGCAGTCTTGGCACACCTATCAAATATAGCATCAATTCAATCGTTTTTTGCATCATACTCTCCGTGAAAATGATTAGCAACAAGCGTGGAATCACAGTAGCGCGGTCAATTCGCTTAGCTCCGCACAAGCTCTAGCCAACTGAGAGCCCGGCGATAAGGGATCCATACTCTACTTCGTTGCGATTAGCCTTGAAGTTAAGTCGGAACGATTGGCGAATAGCTTGCCGGATAGGTGCATTGAGGCTGGACGAACCGGCCCACGAGACCTAGTTGTGGATGAACCATCCACGTGTAGTACCCAGCTTGACCGCTGGGGTGGCAAGAATAGAGTCGTCACTCAACTTGCTTGTGCCAGTTGCAACGTAAGAGACAGCGAGAACTTGTGAGCTCTGCTGCCGATCGATTTTTGCTAAATGATATCATCGCTCTATTAACTCGACGGGCACCATTTCGAAAGGATGGACATGATTGATTCATGTTTGCATATAGTTCGTAGGGTGCGTCCATCAAGACAACAATCGAGTGCGATTGAGAAGTAAGCGTCAGAGTTTCGCTCAGCGAATGTTGCACGGTAAGCAGCCATTTTTCTAAGCTCGTGTGTAGCAATTTCCGTGTCCGCCATTCGATTTTCTGTGTAGAGGATAGCGCTTTTCTCGCCTCTATCGTCCTTGATGAGGCACGCTGCTGACGGCAGTAGGGACGCACAACGATATAAAACGACTAGATGATACATCGCCTTCATTCTGCGTTTCTCAGTCAGTACCGGCGGGACGTGTTTGTCAGGACGCCTATAAGTTCGCCAAAGCGCCTCTCGCCTTGTGTCCCAAGAGGGAAACTCTTATTAGCCTCGTAAGAGGTCGAAAAAGTGGTAACCATATTGTTGTTTTTATCTGGAGATGAACACGAGTGAGAGTGATTATGCGACGGTTAGTCGTTGCTGCGACTCCACGCTATCTTCGGGCTCGGGAGCGTCAGAGGCATGCAAAGATTCTGTTTCGGGTTTCACCTCATACCCTGCTGAGTCTACGCCTTGTACTGAGAACTCACCAGACACCTTACTCCAAGATGTGCATTTTGCTGGGTTTAGTTTCATCTGTGACTCGTGTGAGTGAGAAAGCATTGGCTTCAAGTGTGTCCAGAGAATCTCTTCACATGTATTGATTTGACCAGAAGTATCATCATGTAAACCTCATCGCTGAACTCGCGAGTCTCGGCGAAAATCCTATTGACGAGCCTGTGGTAGTTGCACGGCGCTTTTGCAGCCCGAACAGCATTACTGTTGTAGTAATAAGTCCCGCGATCGGTGATGAAGAAGTCAGTTTTTCTCTCTACCGTCGGATACATCATGATCTGGTTGCGTCCTGACGAGGAATCCATGAAGCTGACAGTTCTTCTTACCGGCTGTGGATATTGACCAATCGGTCGATGTGTTGGCACGAAAGTGTCCTCTCGAAAAGCTTAATTCAGGTCTGCTAGGGTCTACGCCATATGCCGCCATTTTCCTTTCTTTTGCGTACCAACTACTGGGTTGGCGAGCCAGCTCAGGATATCGGACTTCTGTGATGAGAACCGGCGGAGAGTAGAGGCGCGATCAGTCGGCGATGTGTTGGTAAGCGAAAGCTGTCATTCAAAGAAAGACTTTATCAGGTCGTAGAGTCTACGCATACGCGCCATTTCCTTTCTTTTTGCGTACAGACTACTGGTTGACGAGCGACGTCGGATATCTTACTTCAGTGATGAACCGGCGGAGAGACGTAGGACGAGTCACGTCGTCTGACAAAGCCCTGGGGCCAGTCGCTCGGGATCGAGCTCCTCCGCTTATGTGTCGGATGGATATATAGGTTATGAGGTGGTCGACGTTAATAGTTACTGAACCTAGCAAACTAGATGGATCGATTACCTCGATTTACATGTGGTCGCTTGAGAGCGAAGGTCATTCAGTATATTATCCTTGAGAAAGTAGATGATTTCGAATCCTTGTGAGTCGTTTGATGCGCGGCCAAGCTAGGCCCCTGATCTCGAACTCATCTAAATGACCTGGATTTCTATCGAAGCGTCAATGCAGAACCTCGCGGAGTCTTATTCATATTGCATGCGGTATATATAAGTCTATGTAGATTGTCTTGGTGACTCACTGTATTTATACGTGGGAGATAAACCTCCGTGCGAGTCGTTAAACTCGAGTCGTGTACATAGAATGTCGCGGCTGCCCTATGTGCACCACGTAAAGCGTCCGAGGATATGACCATCGATGACCGGAACTTGATGCATGATGATGATAGATCGAGATGCCTCTCATCAGAATGGATCTCAGGGACGGTCTCCAGGATTACATTATCGACGGTGGTTGCGAATGGACATACTGATGATGTGGGAAATAACTTACTGTTAATTAGTTGCGTCGATATCCCAGGGCAGATACACATGAGCTTCGGAATCTGTCTCATAGTAGAACTGTCGCGATCTAGATCCGTGAATAGCTCGTAAGGCCGCTGGTGAAGGCTTTTATGTTGCTGGAAATCCATACCCATCTGTGTCTGAGAGTCCTATATGAAGATGACGGTCTACTGAATGCTATCCAGTGTCAATCCAATATTAGTCACTCGTTTCATATCTCCAACTTGCTGATGTTACAGACGAGAAGGATCTGATTATCGGTGTGTGACCTCTTGGTCTGTATGCCAAGTACGCTGTGCAGAGAAAAGTGATCTGCACGATCATTCGCCGGACATGATTGTATGGCCCAATTTCTGCTGCGATAGACTTGCGATCAAAACTCTTGGACAGATCGTACCGAGTGATCGTCGCCGAGTGGTGACCACCCATCAATCAAGTGTCAGTCTGGGACTCCTTTTGTTGTTCAGTTCAGTGCTCACATCGTCCGTCTGTGGGTCCTACTGTCTGCGTCGATAGCCATTGGATAGATGATCAGTGTCGTCATTATCGGCGATCTGTGCTCTTACTTCGAAGCTGCTTAAGCTTTGACACGAGGTCGGGCTCTGATCTT
>CAJHQP010005117.1:0-48848 GCA_905132765.1 Moricandia arvensis | reverse complement strand
TAATTTGGTGTACAATGTGTGTGACCATTGCTCAAGAGAATAAAAAAAGTCAGATATTAACATTCACCGATAATGGATCGATAAATAAAAATGATATGTCTGCCAAAAGGAATAAAGATGGTAAAAAGAAAATACTATTTCTCAATCATCAAATAGAATATAACATGATAAATAACATATTATATTGTAAATGAATATGATGAATGAGAGAAGTATTGAATTTGAAGAAGATGAACTATTATGTTTCATAGATATAGTATAGATATATGTGAGTAATATCTGATTGTATCTTAAATAGTATAGTTGTCATTACAAATATTTACACAAACAAACATATATATATATATATACTATACTATAACGTATTTTCACCGAATAAGTATAGAAGACCTATTACATATCCTATCTTTTCCGACACGTCAATACATCTTCATCAACACAGTCATCTCTTCACACAAGATTTGCATAACAATCCATATTAAATTTTGTCTATCAATTATGTGTCCATAACCCAAACGGAGTTCATCTTCCTAAATTTGAATATAAATTTTTTTTACCTTGTGTCTTCTATTCATCTTCATACTAAGGTTGCTACGACTTTGTCGTCTTCTTCATTGTTACTTTTCAGCCATTTTGGATGGGGTTTCCGTTCACTGTCGACAATTTCTCAGATTTAGAGAAAAAATGATTCAAAATAAAGATGTAAGGCAGCTTAAACCACGATATACTATTTATAATGAGATAATACTTAAATTGAAGAGAGTTTGTGTCGGTTGCATCGGTGAAAATTGAGAGTACAATGGAAAATATACATATTACACATTGTGTATCGTAACTATTTAGGTAAAATAGATAGACAGTGGATTATTAAATTTTTGTTGGTTATACAATCCAATTTTCTTTTCATTATCATCATTGTAATATATTTTTTCTAGCGTATTATTCAAAATTTTATAAGAATTTAGCATATTGGATATGTCACTATTCTATTTGTATAGACTAGCCATGAATTGTTTACATTGTGTATATTCCTCATAATTATTATGTTTTTTCTCTATTGTGTAGATTGATATCGAAAATATATGTTTCTTTGTGAACTGTGACTAAACATGTTATTATAATATGTAGGAAGTATAAGCGAAGATTGAAGAAAAGACAGAGGTGGAAATATATATTGAGAAACCGTTACTGAAGAATAACAAGAACTACTTAGCTAATGAAACTTGCAAGCTAAATAAGAAGACAAAATCTCCTAAAAATGGTCTCGATGTAACTTATGGGTAATTTTCAAAAATATCACTTTCCTTGTACCACTTTTCATTTTTACCTTCATTAAAGAGACATTTTCAAAAATACTATTTTTAAGGGGTAAATTTTTTTAAAATTAATTAGAATCCTAAATTTTAAATTTCTAAACCCTACCCCCACCCTACACCACCCCTTAACTCTAAACCCTAAGTCTTAGATTAATTAACCCAATGGTTATAAGTGTGTTTTTCTTCTTAAAAACAAAGATAAAAGTGATTAAGGTATTTTTGAAAATTGGTACAAGGAAAGTGGTATTTTTGACAATTTCTCGTAACTTATTAGGTTGCTATTTTTTTTTCTTGGACCTGCATTATTCCATATTTCATTTAAACCTAAGTTGTGTATTTTTAGCAAGTCTTTGATATTTTATCCACCAAAATTAATCATTTTACTTAACATAATAATTAAATATGATATGACAAAATTATTTTACCTAATATGATTTTATAAAAAAAAATCTATTGTGTGGCTTTCTATAACAACTTTTTACTACTAGTTTGACAGAAATAATTACAAATTTATTTTATATATATGGATTAAGAACATTTTTAGCCTCACTCCATTTCTTATTCCAAAATAAAGTTTATAGTTAAAGTTGCTTCGATTCCACTTTATTTTTCTCTATATAATAGAATAAAAGTTGGTTTACTCTATACATGGAATAATGTATTTTTTGTTTGTTCATTGTTTCATATTTTATTTTAAAATGAAGTTGGATTGAAATAAAACTCAGCTTCATTTGGAATTACTCTATTTTGAAGGAAAAAGTGAAGTTTTAGTTTGAAGATGTTTTAACTCTAATTATATATATATTCTCTTTTTATTATAAATCCAACAATATAAGCCAAAATTGTACTATAAAATGATTAGAGAACTGTTTATTATATTACCTTTTAGGATGTACTATAAAGTAACTACCCAGAAAATATACAAATGTGTGGCTGTAGTTATATGTATAACTGTATATTCCACTACTTTTTATATTTTTTTACATGCATATTCCATTATAACTTTGTCAGTGGATTCTTCTTTAAAAACGAAAATATATTTGAGATTTCTTTCACGCCAAATTTTATAATAAATGAATTTGCAATGATCAGAATCAGTGTTATTCGACCAAATGGACTTTTTGATGATGCTTCTCTATAATGCTAAAAGAATATTTATATATAGCAATATATTATAACTATATGAATTATTTTTGATCTTTAACTTTAGGAAAAGATAAATGTTATCAAATAATTTAATCATGACAGTTTGAGTTAGCTCCTTTTCATATATATGTGAAATAAATTTAGCGTAATACAATTTACGGATCGGAAAAACTGATAGTGAAATGTAAATATATAGAGTTCTTATTGGGGTCATATCCTAATTTTGCATTCTAATGTTCGGAACATTTTTAAAACGCAGAAAAAGATACGATCTCCCATATGGTGTTTAATATGGTGTTAGATAAGTCAACTCGCAATAAATCAAAGAGAAAACGATCTCGTAATTTACTAAGCTACTTCGAATATTCGTACAATTTTTATAATGTTGATGATATATTCATTGTCCCCTTCGGGAATAAAAACAAGAATTAGAAAATACACTTATTTTTAGAAAATACGTTACAAAGTAAACGATGAGTGTGACTGGTTATCATTTTATTAGAGTAAAAAACATTTATTCCTAATTATTTCAACAATTTTCCAATCAAGTAAAACTATAATTCTTTTTGTTTTTTCTTCTTCTTATTATTATTATTATTCAAATAGAGGTAAATGTAAACACATGGTTACTCTACTATACATAAAAATTTGTTCTTTTTATTTTATATTAATTGTTGTTGTATAGTTTTGATTTTTGTTTCATTTTAAGTGTCGTTTTATATTTTTAATTTATTTATTTGATCATTTTCAGTTTTATCTTTAATTTTTTAGCTTATTAGTTAACATAATAAATAAATAATGTAAATATCAGAGGAAAAATGAAAATTTAATTTATGTAAAAAATTATAATAACATATAAAATGGAATGGATGAAGTATATATTACTCCAATCTTTTCTATGTCTCATTTTTATTTTTCTCTCTTTTTTACTTAGTTGTTTTCTTCTCATTTACTTACATTAGCCTATCACACTCCATGTATGTAATAGGTGATAAACAAAAAAAAACTATATAGACTGGACTAATTTAACTATAACAATGTACTGGTCTCCATATCTAACTACATACTATTAAGATTATTAAACAAAAAACAATACTCTCTCCGTTTCATTTTAATTGTCGTTTTAGGTTTTTGCACAAAGATTAAGGAAACATTCAATTGTACATATTCTCAAAATAAAAACATCATTACCAATATACCTAACCATATTTTAACCAATAAAAAAATAGAATGATACATAAAATCATTAAATTTGCATTGAAATTATAAAACGACACTTATTTTAAAACAAAAATTTTACTCTACAACGACAAGTAATTTGAAACGGAGGTAGTAACAAATAACAAATTGAAGAGTGTAGTAATAAGCATCAAAATTAGTATATATAATTAAATGTATGTGTACGTATATATTATATCACCATAGACATTCAAATTAAATGTCGGAAAGACTCCAAGAAAACAGCTGGCGATGGCCGATGGCCGATGGGTCGGTCATAAGGTTATAACTAGTACCCACCGCATCTCCTTCGATTCTCTACTTCTTGCGTACCAATAATTATTGTTTTACTCCTTTTATATATATATACAAACATCTATGTTTAACTTTTGCTTATTTTTCTATTTGTAACTTATCTTAATTATTTTGGTCTAAATGTTTTCATTTCCACCGTCACTAAGAGAAAACGACTTTGACATATATTACCATATATTCAATCTTCCTTTTGAACACCAAATTATTATAGTAAATAGAATTTTAATAGGCATAAGCTGTTACCCAAGAGAGTTTGGTTAAAGGTACTTATATCACAAAACCCTAAGGCTCTTTCTTCCTTTCTCTTATACATATTGTCCCAAGGAATCCATGGGATTTTGCTTGTTGCCACCATTGCTCTACCATTATTCCATAATTGCCTATGTAAGCTTGCCACAAATTGTGTGTTTAAAAAAAAAGCTGTAACAACCTCTCTATGGGACCCAGTTGGCCAGTACGTCGGCACAACCTTGGCTGGCGCTGCAGCGCATCGATCCTAACCACTCATTTCTGCAGATCAATTGGTGACAGCTTCTCCGTGGGAGAGTTGTTAAAGGGTGAGGACTAGGATTCGAGTCTCACCAATAACGTACTTGTGCGACGGACTGCACAAAGGAGAGGTTATGGTCGATGCGCTGCAGTGCCAGCCAAGGTTATGCCGATGTACTGGCCAACTGAGTCCCACGGAGAGATTGTTACAAAAGTTTGCCACAAATTTCCATTGGAATCTTAAACACTGACATTACATACACCAGAAGAGCCAAACCTATGGATTTCAACTGGATCTCATTACCTACTTGGGACATAGATTTTGCATACCAGCCATGGAGTATGTGTTGAAGTTCAAAATATTTCGTTTAAAGCCTTTAAAAACTTATGGAAGACCAAGATCAGTTCCCTCACCACTTCTTTCTCAATTATCAAAACTCTTTTATCTCAACCTTTACATTTTATCTCAACCTTTACATTTTACCAAAGATGATTGATGATTTCATCTTGTTAATCCGCTGGCCAGAAACCAAGTAATCTTTTGACAGTGGAGCACATTAGCTTTACACATGAGAAAGTTATCATCGGTAAATTGTAAGTGATGAACATAGAGTCCTTGATCATCCAATCTAATACCATGCGGCCAACCAACTGATTCTGCATTGTTAAGAACACTTACCAAAACATAGAAAAAGAGATAGGGCCTCGGTTGTAGAATCCATCTGAAATTCATTATAAGATGTTTTGTAGTCTCTTTATTTTTTATTTTTAAAAGTTTTATGCAAAATTTAATTTGTATGTATTGAGATTTATCATTGATTATATTAACTTTAGCTATATTAAATTATTCTTTAATGAAAATTAAATTATCCAAATATCAAACTAAATGTTCAGAAAAATACAGACACACTTCCTATCTTATAAATGGACAACAAATTGAAAATTCTCTTAAACATTACAAATCCACAAAAATACACGAGTATTAGATAGTATGTTTAATTTACTATGATTTCCTACAACTACTTTTATAAATTTTAGAATAAAAAATTAGTTATAATTCAAAAGAAAAGGGGGTGTAGTCTAGTAGAGTTCTAGGCTAATAGCTCCACGAACAAAGACGAATAATTTTAATATTATATATGATGAAATTTTCAACGCCTCTATATTATTGCACTCTTATATGATGATTCTAGTTCATATTGAATACAAAACTGATGCTAAGTAGCCTGTATTATTTGTTGCTTAATTAATTTCATGGCAAATTAAAGTACAAAAAGATTCAGTGGGTAATCACATTTATGCGGTAGCCATTAATTTAAAAAATAAAATACACTACATATCTACCCTTTTCTTCCTCCTTTCAAATTCATCTCCTCTTTGATTCGACTCCAAATCGTAAGCAGATTTAAACTCGACACCAATGGCAGATCCAGAGCCAATCAGAGACGAACAACAAGACACCACTCTCCACCACCAAATGATTCCCTCCGAGTTGACTCACGACGAGTTCTCCTCCCTAACAAACTCAATCACCGAGTTCCACACCTACCAACTCGGTCCGGGCCGCTGCTCCTCCCTCCTCGCCCAGCGCATCTACTCCCCTCCCTCCACCGTCTGGTCCGTCGCGAGACGCTTCGACCGTCCCCCAGATTTACAAACACTTCATCAAAAGATGCTCCGTGGAGGAAGGCTTCGAGATGCGAGTGGGGTCCACGCGCTACGTGGACGTGATCAGCGGCCTCCCCGCGAACACGTCGCGAGAGAGGCTCGATCTCCTCGACGACGATCGGAGAGTGACGGGGTTCAGCATCACCGGAGGCGAGCACAGGCTGAGGAACTACAAGTCGGTGACGACGGTTCACGGGTTCGAGAGAGAGGGGAGGATCTGGACGGTTGTGCTTGAGTCGTACGTCGTGGATGTGCCGGAGGGGAACACGGAGGAGGACACGCGTTTGTTTGCTGATACGGTGATTAAACTGAATCTTCAGAAGCTCGCGTCGGTTACTGAAGGTATGACTCGGAGTTCCGGCGACGGAGGAAGCGATCCGGTGATGTGAACACGAAAACAAATTGGGGGATTTTCATCTTTTTTTTTTTTTGTTTAATAAATTTTACTTTGTAACAATTGTTTTTTGCTGAATTGTAATTTGCTTTTTTGTCGTTATTGTGTGTCTCCTGGATAATTGGAAACTGGAATGTTCGATAAGTTCAGTCCAACGTAGGAATAGCTGTTTACTTTTAACTTTTTAAGCCTTGTGAGAAAAAGAAAAAACTTGATCTGGCTCTTAAATTTGTTCTATTGTAACTAGCTAGTGTGTGGCAATTTTTCATTAACGAATAGAAGCTGCAACAATATTTAAAATTAAAATTTGTAATTTTTAAAGGGATTATTAGCTCAATATACATAAATGGATCAGAAATTAGAAATCTACCCGAAACAAAAAAGAAACTCAATTACTCTAGTTATTTATTTCATCCTTTCCCGTTTTGCCCATAACTCCAGGACACGTAAGATAGAGGTGAGCAAAGGTAAATAAAGTGTGATCTTTTTAGTATAATCCTAGGTTTCTATTCAAATGTAGATCTGCAGCTATATGCTTCTCCAGCCACTCGTTTCTATTTCTTAACTTTTCAACGATAAATTTATTACAGAAAAATTAGGCTCTATATACATGAAATAATTCTAGGTGTATGCAAAACACGATAACAATAAAGTTAACCGTTGTAGTCGAGTGTATAATGGAACATATTATCTGGTACTTTATAAATTATCGTTAGCTTTATTCATATTTATCATGTAAGTCGTTAACTGGATCATTAGTGGTTACAATTCTTACGTATTTGTGTTGATAACATACATATAATGTTAAATGAAACGAACTTGCCACTGGGATATAATTTATTAAAGGGTATGAAAAATATCAATCTAATTTCATCATATACTTATGATGTTAGCATCTAATATCTATTGTTAGATGTAAAAACTATGTGTTATCATGCAATTAAAGGGTTGGGTAAATATATGGAATTCAATGGCAACTCTAGATTAATGGTAACTTAGATTCGTGCCTTTCGTATCAGTACATGTTAGCATCTAATGTCTTTTGTTAGATGTAGCAACTATAGATTATCATGCAATACTTTAATGGAAATATATTACACTTTAGTGACATATATATATATATATATATATATATATATATATATATATTTTATTTAAGTTGCTAATGATATTTGTTTATGTTATAATATTTGTTAGAGGGTATTTTTGATAGTACGATTCTTGACATACACATTAAATTGTGAGAACACACATCTCTTTTCTTTTTTTTTCTCCTTAGCTTCATTTTCCTTTGTTAAATGTTAGCATCTAATATCTTTTATTAGACGTAACAACTATGAGTTATCATGCAATACTTTGGTGAAAATATATTGCGCTTTAGTATCATATATATGTTGTATGCTAATAACATTTGTTTATGTTACAGTAGTTGTTAGAGGGTAACATTTATAATACGTTTTTGAACATCCACATCAAATGGTTTAGGGCAGACATTTTTTTCTTTTTTCTCCTCTGTTTTTTTTTCTTTATGTTTCTTCTTATTCCTTATTCTTGCAAAATTTTTGGCGAGAAAACAACCTATAAACATCGCCTTTTGAAGACATTACCATCACATATAAGGTGAACCATGTTGTTAATACGTTGGTCCTCGCTATCATCATTCCAACCCAGATCAGCTTCGTTTTAGGGAGTGTCACTTACATCATCTACTATAGACATTACATCCAGATGTGTGAAAAAACAATCCAAAAGAAGTAAATCCTCCATAAATTGAAAAGATGGGCTAACATGAAGGGGGGGGATCACTAACTGTTTTACCGGTTCATATGAATCTGCATCGACGAGAAAAGCCTTTAAAGAACAGAACGGTTGCACGAGAATAAGAGTCATGGGATTGAATCTCAAATCCGCATCTAACAATGTATGTTACAGCTAAATTAATTGTAACACCTAACACCATGTTAAGCGACCGAAAATGTAAGTAGATATGATTTAACAAAAGAACTTAATATCTAACAAATCTTGTCATCAGATAACTAGGATAATTTAGGCTAACGTAAATATTAACCAAATAAAGAAGATAATGTCAACTATATCTAACATCTGATGATTACCAAAACTGTAACGAAGGTGGCGTTGTGAGAGATAAAGATCAGTAGCAGAGTCTCACTATTCAACTCAGGGAAGACAGGAGATCTGAACATTTTATTCGGATGCAACGGCTCCTCGTTTGATCTCCGATTAGAGCTAGAGTTATGATTCAAAATCTGAAGAAGTTTAGATTGTGGAGGAAGGTTAGAAACATTTGTTGAAAAACTGAAATTTTGATACCTAACAGGAGCTTGGGAGATTTTCATGCGACGAAGGAGGTAGAAGAACTGAGCACGCACGAGGAAATCAACGCTCATGACAAGGACGCCATGAAATCGTTCTTTCTACAAAAAAAATGATTATTTCATCAAGGATTCTTCACCTTCTGCAAAATTTTAATATGAATTCTCTCACCACATGTGTAGATAGAGTATTAAATAGACATGTCCGTAGAGTCTGACACAATATCATAGATACTACTTTTTAGAGTCATAGATTAGTAAGGGTCAAATGGGGATTAAGAAAGTTGAATAGTGTAATGGGCATTTAGCTAATTTCGAATTATTTCATGTATATAGAGCCTAATTTCTCTTTTTAAATGGAAAAGATATTCACAATTCTTTTTTTTACAGCTTAAATTTATTAATTAGATTGATATACTACACAAATGCATATACCATAACTAAAAACAAATAACATAAGTAAAATAACATTGAAAACAATAAATTTGGAGAGAAAAAAACTTGAGAAGATGATTTTCTTCTAAAGTTTTAATAGAGTATCATTGATTTTTTTTGTGATCTTTACATCTCTGTCACATTAAATTGATTCTCTTTATTATATTATATTAGTTATATATATATATATATATATCGGTATAGAATATATTGATTCAACCATAAAGAAAAAAAATTGGAAAAATCAATTTTCAATTATTGTAATGATATCACCTTACAACAGAATGACTCTTACTATGTGTTAACATCTCTTCTATGATTTCAACGATATATTTTTATACCAAACATATTGTATTAAAATATAAATTGTAAGAATTTCTTTTTTGGATGACATCAAACTCTTGCACCGTGTTCTAACTTATCTTCCACATCTTGAGTCTATGGAGGTTTCTTTGGTGGACATTGTTTTCATAACACATCAAATTAGATTTGTTTCAAATGTGGAATAGTTATTACACATCAAGGATAACCACTGGAAACTAACAATATATGTTAGGTTTGACAAAATCTCAGCAAAATATGCTGGAATAAATCTGATATAATCTTCATCGACTACACTTTGATAGGCAGAGGAATAAAATTGATAGAAACAAAAAATCATGCTTTTGTTGATATTGCTCTCACAATCACTTCTGAAAAATTTTCCGTGGAATTGTCCCCTATATATTAATTTTGAGCATTACAACTTTTAAATGTAGGTGCGTGTCATCACCAAAATGATTTTCAGATTCTTTAGAAAAGAAGTTGGCTCATCTAAATATAGATTATACTTTTAATAAATTAATATTCATATTGATTAGTAATGTATAAAAGATATTTTACATTCTTTCCTTTAATAAAAGTTACGGAATTACCTAATATAATTAACATATATGTGAAAATTAATGTTTTGAATAATAAAGATTTGATAATATTTTTGTATCCTTCATCATTTTTGTGTAATTTATGTTATTAAAAAAATTAAACAATCATATTAACCATATAATAAAAAATCTAGATTTTTTTATTATATGTTATATTTTGAAATTTTCAAAACGACTATAAATTACTAAAACAATTAAAAGCCTTACAATGAAAATTTGTGGGAACAATGTTTTTATTTTTATTGTTAAAAAAATACAAATGATCATAAAATCATATGAATATAAAGTTTCATATAATAGATATTCAGATTAAATATACTTTAATATTGTTTAAATTAAACTATATATCATATAAAATACATATATATTAATTATATACTTAGATGAATCATTATAACATATTTTGGTAGCCACGTGTCATTATTACAGCATATTTCGGTAGCCACATGCCATTACAACATATTAGTATACGAGCTATATATATATTAATCCTGGAGCGTTACAACATATTTTGGTAGCCACGTATCATCACTATAATGATCTTAAGATCTTTAGAAAAATAAGTTTGTCCATCTAAACATATATTATATTTTTTATTAAACTAACTATCTAATTAATTAGTAGTGTATAAAATAATATATACATTCTTTCCTTAAATAAAATATATGAAATTACCTAATATGGATAACACATATATGACAATTAATGATTTTGAATAATAAAGATTTGATAACAATTTATGTATCTTCCATCATTTTTATATAATTTTATATTCTTTAAAGAAATTTAACAATCACATACGTATATAATAAAAAAAAATTAGATTTTTTCTTATATACTATACTTTGAATTTGTTTAATATAAATTACTAAAACTGTTAAAAATCTACGTTGAAATTTTTATGATCAATGATTTAATTATTTTATTATTACAAGATACAAATGATAATAAAATCATATAAATATGAAGTCTCATTTAATATATATTCAAATTATATATATATATATATATCATATATAAATAAACATGTTAATTTTGAAATTTGCATTGAGTTAGAAGTCTCGATCAATATTATATTAGCAAAAATATATTTTTGTTACAGCAAATACAAAAATATTAATAAAATTATATGAGCACCAAACCTCAATAAGTAAATATTTATATTAAAATATATTATATATCTATATTAATATTATTTAATTTTAATAATATATTATATTTATATGTCAATGATTATTAATATATAAATTTCCTTCCGCGTTCATAATCACCTAATATAAATGAAAAGTAAAGCAAAAATGGGGAAGAGCCACCGACAAATACCGGTGACCCTAACGACGATCAGTGGATATTGGCAGTCTTCAATTTATTGTTTAAGTTTTTTTGTTGTTTGACAACAAATATTCCATTGATTAATCATTTAGTATGAACAAGCTTACTTCATTCATATAATGATAGCAACCTGATTTATTAGAACATTTTCAATGTATAGTTTCACATTTTTCCAAAACAGAATAAAAGTTCAATCTAAAATACTCTCTATTTTAGAATAAAGATAGAGTGATAAATATAAAATACAGTAATGATTATAACTATTTTATTTTTGAAATAAATCCATTTCTTGTTAAGTGGGAAATTGAGTGGATTAAAAAAGAGTTTACTACAAAATAGAATTTGGAATGAGAATTGAGTGGTGTTTAAAGTGTACTTAGTGGCAAGCTACATTAGTTTCAGACTTTAATAATTCTGATTATTTCGTCTAACTCCACAGTTGTAAAAAGTGTGTGGCGGTGTGCTCATTTTTGGGAGATGAGTTGGGCATTTAGTGGGAAGGGTTTGAGATAATACTAGGCCCATTAACAAGATAACTCATTTTTAACTGAAGGGAGTACAGTTTCTATCAATGTAATAGACAGTAGACATATGTAGTAAGTAAATCGAAGAAAAAGGTGAGAATATGAGGATGCTTCTCGTATTATTCCACTAGGAAGAAAGGGACAAATCTAGTGGGTACTGCAAGTTGCCTGCCAACTTGGTTAATAAAAGAAAGTGAAATATAAATTTTATTGAAAAAGTGTAAATCAAAGGGCCCAGACTTTAGTGGTATGATATCTGTGAACCAATGAGATGATAGGATTTTCTAGCACCACGACTTTAATGATTAACATCAACCTTCTTTTGTTTAATTATGAATAGGAATGGGGTTGCCTAAAGTTTGAAAATTTTATCTATCATCCATATTTTGTGTTACATTTTAAAAACTCGGTTTGCAAAATTTGTGGTAGTTGTTTATTTTGGTAATCTTTCTAACTTATAAGGGTATTATCATGGTTTAGTTTCTAAAACTAAGTTTCTGAACTATATTATATTAAAAACATTTGTAAGAAATTGTACCACTAAAGAGATGCCAGGTATATGAATAATTTCTGAACATTTATTTTTGGAAAACCTTTTTCATTTTTAATAATTCTCTTATATGTTTTTGCTTTTCTATTATTTATTTGAGTGAAATAATTTCTTCAGAGAATCTTCTAATGCTAAGTATTTTGTCGGAAACAGTGCAAAACATATTTGATGGAGATAAAATACATATTAATAAACATTGATATTATTTCGTACACTACATATTTATTTTGTTATACATCATTTCTATTCAGAGCTTTATTATTCAGGGAAAATATGCAGAGAAAGAGAAGAAACCGGTGACGCAGCCAAAATAGTATACATTTTATGAATTTATTTATAGGTCTTAGTATATATATATATATATACTTCAAACTGTTAGATGTGTGTAACAATTTTTTTATACTAAGAGTATTGATATTCTTTTTGTTAGATGTGTGTAACAGTTCTAGACTTCTAATAATTCGTGTTAGTGTCGTTATTGTATTATCATTTGAGTTTAAACTTGATATTATTTATTTTGTTATATTTAATGAAATGCATTAGATAAATTTGATTGCTTATCTTCAAGTTTTGTAGACGTCTTGTATAGCTGAGAATCAACTATATTATTTCGTAAGTTGCATACTTAACAGACAATGGTCAACAATATATTAGTAAGGCATATCTTATAAGATAAACAGCATATAAATGTTGAATTTCAAATATTAAATTCGAACTCCACACTCCAATACATAAATCGATATGAGCAATTGTTTTCCTATTACATGTTACATTGTGTTTACAAGACTATCAGTACACGTTCTTTTAAGCTACTGATTTTTCCATAATGGACTGAGCAAAGGGAAGAAAAAGCCTGGTGAAGGCGGAGGTAGAGACTCGTTACCGCCTAAAAACCGCGGTGAAAACGCGAAATTGGGTGATAATAATGGAAATGGCGATCTAGGCTGCGGCGACAAAACAAACTGCGAAACTGGAGACTGGAATAACATTGGATTAGGACCGGTTTGTTGTGAAGGAAATAAACCAGTTGATGGCTGAACCGGGTTTTGGTTGTGTGGTTGAGGTTGGTTTCCAACAGGGCTTGATTCGATTAGGTAACGCATATATGCCGAGATTGGAGACTCAGCCGGTTTAACCGAAAATGGGTTAACAGGCTGTACCGGTTCAGAGGCCATTGGATCTGATTGAACCGGATGTGGAGGTGGAGGGCGGTTGAGTTGAGTCAAAGGAGCCGGCCTAACTTTGACCAACCGTGAATTTGGAGGTTTTGGTGGGTTTGAGTTTGTTGGCTGTGGAGGATTGACTGAAGAAGCTGAGCCAAGTCCGGTTAACTGTTGAACAATGGATCTGAAATCGGTCTTGTTGATGTTATAAACCAAAGCTTGAGGATTTTGCTGGTTTGATGGTTCCTTACGGATGCTTTTCCCCATCTTATTAACACCTAGATGATGATGGTTATCATTATTTCTCTGATCATCCATTACTAAACCTGAAACAAACCAACAGGAACAGAACAAAAAAATACCACAAAGCCTTATTCTTTTACGTAATTTACAGTTTCTGGAAACAGAATTGAACAAAGAAATTCTCTAAGACAAGCGAAATCATAGGGGTTTTAAACCCTTTTAACGAGAAAGAGAGCTTACGCGTTTTCAGAATTTGACCGGAAAAACCAAGATTTGCAAAAAGAAGAAGAACAAACCAAAGTGGCTTTTAAGATGAAAACAAAGTAACCTATGACTTTCTTGCTCTCATCCCTTCATATATTTCTTTTTAAAATCTTAACTTTTACAATCTTAGTCTTGTAGTTATTCAATAACTAACAAGTGGAATAAATATATCAACAAGTTGAGTACTAGTGTCAATAACATAAATTAGTTTATTGTAAAGATTTAAACATTGCAGTTTGTATCCAGAGCCCGTGTTAATGTTTAATATTTAAGTTTTCAGAAAAATATGGTCTCTTTTGGTTCTCAAGAATTCATATAATATCAGAATTAATTCCTAATTATGACACGACGCTATTATCATCGAGCCTGTTTAAAACAAAACCAGCACGTCAATTCCGCATTATTTTTTCGAAATTACGTAGTGCGAAAGTTAGGCCCGGTTGCAGTGATGATTTCCTTGACTTTCAAGTCGAGTCACCTAGGTACAATTAAAGATAACCTTTGTTGTTTGTTTTTCTTAAGTTTCATTTTGTTGTGTTGTTAAACCATAATTTTCTGGACAATAATAACTTCAATACATTTCCAGTTGATTAACACAAACAGATAGTATGCCAACTATATATGTTGTTGGAAAATCCTATAGAATGAACTTAGGGTATCTCTAAAAAGATATTCTATTTCGAAATTTACAAAACTCTTATATTTGAAGTTTAAAATGTTTTTCTCCGAAAATAAAACTTTAAAAGTATATATATTTTATATTGATATTACAACAATATTAATTAATACGATTGCACTAAAACATAATTTTTACATAGAAATACAAAATATTAAATTACAAAATAATCACATTATTCCATAAATGACTACTGGAGGTAATATTTCGGTTGTTGATACCTTTTTATTATCAAACGAATAAATACAAAGTGCAACAAACATAGAAAATAATTATGAGATAATTAAATTACGATAAAAAATAAAACTAAAAAGTTAGCTTTTAATTAGCTTTTAAAGTGAAAAATAAGAATAAAACATTGTTAAAAGATTTAGTTTTTTTTTGTTTTATAAAAGACTTAGCTTCTATCAGTAATATTAGTAATGTGAATATATTATATCTGAAATAGAAAGAATTGTACGAAAAAGATATCAAGAAGAACAACAACAACTATCTTCAGTTACATAAAAATGTTTTCACAAAATTTTGGGAATATTAGAGGTTCCAGATCAAATTTACTAGACTATTAGTGTTGTTGTAGTATTTAACTTTGTGTGATAATTATGTATTAATGTATTTTTTAATTTTTTGGTTATTTAAAAAAATATTATTGTTGTCTAAATATAATTTTAAAATAGTTAAATCTGATTATAAAGTTTTTATTTATTTTTATGTGTAAAACTTAAATTTACAAAAACAAATAAAATATTTATGAGATTATTTTTAAGGAATAAAACAATTAAGAAAAATATATAAGAATCATAAATGTAACATATAATTGTAAGGACCAAAATGCAAATAAAATACAAAATTAAAGTTCAGTTTTGGAGAGAAAAACTTCATATTTGAAATCATAGAGTGTTGGAGATGTTCTTAGGGTTTCAATACAAATAAATGATTGTTACTTAAGTCAAATACATGAATTAGATCTACCAAAAAATAACTAAAAATCAAAATTAAATGGTCAAATTGGAAGTTAACTCTGAACTGAACTGAAAAGTTATTCAAGTAATTAAATATTCTGAACAGAAAAAAACACTTTCACTGAATTCAATGTAACTGATATATAATCAAATAGAGAAAATATAGCACTAAACACAATCTTTATATATAAAGAAGAGTTTTCTCTCTTCTTAGCCTGCCACCTCATCAAATTGAAGTCTCATGTGCTGACACCTGTCCCATTATCTCTTTACGTTGCCTTGCATTAACTGTAATTGAAATTCAGGTGATTTGGGCTTAATTCGTTACTCATAAATTTCGAATTGTTTTTGGGCTAAGAAATCAGATGAGTTTATGTTTAGATGAGTAGGCAGACCAACAGCCCAATAGAGTGAACCCTAATTTTGTTGACGCTAAGAAATGGGACTTTAGGATTTGCCCTCTTTTTCCTACGGCGACTTCTGATCTTCATTCATATCTCTGAAACGGTCTGAGTATATTTCTCGGTGTTTAATCCTATTAAATCAATCAACCACAATGAGGTCTTGAATGCGTGGTTTACATCGGTGAGTCAGTGTCTTTGCAAGTATAAATATGTCAGTATTCTTCCTCTCAAAATCATCGTTTCTTTTATTTTCTGTGATAACTAATCAATCTTCTTCCAAATATCGAAGGAATACGAAGAGATTTTGAGGATAGATCTGTCAGCTTTCAAAGCTAAATAAGAGGAGATCGAGAAGAAGAAGAGGGAGGTTTAGAAAAAGATTTTAGCTCAGCTTTGTTGGTTCACCGAAGAGACCAAGCGATGAGTGAGTGAAAAATATAATTATACATCCTCATCATAATCTTATTTATTCTTGAAATTTTTGTTTCAAGATTTAACAATTGGATTGAGTAAAAAAAATTCCTTATCGGTTTTGTTTCCATAAAAGATCGGACTTTAATGTTAGGCCAAGAACTAAAGTGATCAATATCACGAAAGACATGATATAGTATGGTTTTTTTTTGGGGGGGGGGGTTTGGGGCTTATATGAGTTATGTGGATCAAAGCTCTTTCCTGTTTATGAGAAACATCATTTGCTTCTTCTGGGTAATCTTATGCTTGATGACTAAGAAGCTTAGTGGTGAAATTACATATCAGGAACTTGAAGGTTTAGCTGACCCCATGAGGATAGAAGTTGCTTTGGCCAGGAAGAATATCGGTTCTGTCAACAAATAAATAAAGCCATTGGATCTTTAACTTCAGAAAAAGGTAAGGGCAATACATAATAATAATTAATTAACCCTTTTTTGAAAATATATGTCTCCTAGAGGATTATTAAGATGCTAATCTGGTTGGTATATTTATGCAACGTGAAAAAAAGACTATAAAGAAGCTCTTGAAGCATTTAACTAAAAGAGCATAGAGATGTTACTTCGAACACAGGATATAACTGAATAGCTGCTATTCAGGAACCGTATCATCAACTTTGAAAAGGTTTAGGGTTTGTATTGATGCCCAGATCTTCGAAGCTCAATTTTTTTCCACTTATTTGTGTCCCGTCCAAATTCAATAGAGTTCGGACAAAAGTATGATATATTGCAGCAATATTAAGTGGGTGACTTGGATAGGAATGGGATTCTTACACGATATGAGTTACAATTCTTTTGAGGAGCAGTTGCGTTGAATGGAATGCATTGCACAATAGGTTGTTCTTTTTTTGACGATCTTATGTCAGATAATTGATACGATCGGACCAGAGGTGAAGAATAGCTCATTTGTATTAAGGGAATATAAGTAGCAATTCCGAAGACATAGCTAAGACAAAACTACTATCATACCAGATACAGATAAAATTACAATAGAAAACAATTTAACATAGCATTTACACACTTTGACCAATAATAAAGAATAGGTTCACTCTAATTGTGAACAGCATTTATCTATTGTATATTCTAGACATAATGTGATATGGCTGTTTTTTTCTTTCGCAACCTCCACATTATCTTGAATAATTGTGAAAGAAATAAATATTATACTTTGTATGAATAAAGAAAAACTGTCAATAAAATTTAATGTAGAATTTATGGTTTTAAGATTTAATGAAACATAATGTCATGGAACTTAAATATTTATAATCTACCTTTCTGGTAAAACAAAAATACATCACTGAATGCTCAAAAGAGTTTGTAAAAATTACAAAATCTATTTCTGAAAAACAAGATTATCTTTTGAAAAATTCCTAGATAATATCAGAAGTTTCATAAAAGCAAAAGAAACATATATTCATAAGCCATAATAGTAAATGGTCATCAAAATCAGTAGTAGAAGCAAAGAAAATATGTGACATAAATTATGTTGGAAGGTGTCATGCTCACATGCGATATGTATATGGTATTATTCATCTTCGGGTTCCAAAAAATTACATTGTAATAACCACGCGGTGGTGGGCTAGAGGCACTTGAGGGACAACTCCAATACGGTGAACCCGCAGTTCGAAACCCGCTGGCCACCAGGGATTTAACATCCCCCCTGGGGAAGGAAAGGTGGTCCTTACCACCTTTTTAAAAATAAATTACACCAAAAAAAAAATTACATTGTAATACAATTAAAGAACCTTTGTCATTTGATTTTCTGAACTGATGAACCTCTTATTTGTTACAGATCACACGCTCTCTACATAAATTTAATATATTTACACTACACAAAATCAAAAAGCAAGTAATAGTTTATTACACCAAGAACACATCGAATAATGAGACATGAAATAAAAATTGAATACCAAAAAAAATAATATGAATAAAATAAATTAATATGTTTATAACAAGCAATATCTTATAAGCTCTTTTGAAAAACCATTATCTTATAAGCTAAATCCCAACCGCTCATATACGAAGTATATATATTATATTTAATATACAGACAAAATTATACGAAGTTAAAAAGGACACAAGAATAACAGAAACAAAACAAAGTTATTATAACAGAAAACATAAAACTACCTTTTTGGCAAACATAAAACTAACTAATATAACAACAAAAAGATTATAATTAATAACTAAACCACAATTTATTTATATATAAGGTTAATTACCCCTAAAATATAGTTAACTAAAACAGATTCTATATTTTTAGAATAACATCTATCCCCTCCATTCGGTGAATGTACATGTTTAAAAGAAAACAAATTGTATAGTTTTGACAATTTTTTTTAATTAATAATAAAAATAATTAAACTAAAAAAATATCTAAAACCAATACATCACATTCCGCGCGTAGCGCGGACCGATCCTAGTTTAAACATATAAAATTGTAAAAAATAATAATTATACATTCAACTTTCATACCAATAGTTTTACTTGTTCTTCCTCTTATAAAAACATCCTACATCCTACAGAAAAAAAAAACGAGAAGAGAAGAGAAAGATGGAGAATGTACCGTTTGTTTTTGTGTTTATATTAAGGAAAATGTAAAATTTATCTTTTTCATATTATATTATTAAAATATTATTTACAAAAACTTTGTTGAATTTGTTAGTTTAAATATTAAAATATTTTATTGGATATTTTAGTCAATTTACTTATATGAAAGTGTAGTTTTCAGAAAAATAAAATAAAGAGGTAGTTTTCAAAATAAAATCTTATGTCAAGGTATTTATCCAAAATTTCCCTAAATTTAATATAGACATCTCATCTCATATCTTAATTAACACTATAAGAAAAACTGCATTTAGCAAAAAACAATTTGTGGTCATAATTTAAACCATAGACTAGCCTTTTATCTGCACGCCCTCGCGGATGTTATTTTTTATTAATGTCAAATGTTTTAAGCAATTTGTTTGATATAATTTTATATATGACTGGAACTTAATATTCGATATCCGTGATTCGATCTGGAATCCGCTCCCATCCGCTCGAAAAACGGATATCCGGGGTCCGGACCGGGATCCGGATAGTGATTTTATGGATTTGGCGGATCCGGATACATATCCAAATAGTAAAATTTTAGGTCTGGATATCTGGATCCGGGTACAGATCCTGATATTAAATATTTAAAATTTAATTATATATATCTATGTATATTATATATACTTTTATATAAAATAAGTAAAATTTTAATTTTATTAAATTTTAATGATTTTTAAGTTTTAAAAATAGTAATTTTAAATGGACTAAATAAATGGTCAATAGTTAATTTTTTATTTATTTTTAATTAAAAAAACAGGTTCAGATATCCGCGGGTATTCGAATTTTAGTCCGAATATCCTAACCCCGAATATCCGGAAGGATCGAATTCATTGTATTTGGATAATACATTGTATTATATGGTGACTAAAAAATTCAAATTTATAAATTACATAAGTTATTCTTATTAGATATATATCGTACAAATGGATAATACATTGTATTTGTTTGTATATATAACCAAATATAATAGATATTAGTATGTATTTTAGTCATTAAATTGTTATGGAAAGTTACACAATTCTGTGTTTGTTTGGATAATACATTGTATTTGTTTAATGCATATATATATATATATATATATATGATTCTGTTTTTACTATACACTTTTAATGAAGTTTTCAATTCCAATGATAAAAGTAGTTAATGGGCTTACCCAAAGATTTTTTTTTTTGTTTTTGTTAAGAATTAATGTTTAGATGTTTGGATGCATGGATAAAATCAGTGGCATCCCTTGTACATATTAGGTAGAAGCAAATGTTATTTCCTATTTGTACTTTTGTTTTAATAGATTTGATAATCATAAAGCATTTGTAATTTTTCTTAAAAAATATTGCTACTATGTTTACATAGCCTTTTTTAACACTGAATAGCTCATTAAATTAACCCAAAGAGCAATATTAACCCACAAAAACTAAAAAAATAGAAAATTAAAACAGAGGATACCAATAAGTACAAAAAATAGAGAGAAACATAGAGTACTATCACATGCAGTTAAAAATAGAAGACTGTGGGACTCCTTGAGAGCAAGAGGCGATTCATCACACAGCTTGCGATTCACGAAGGATGGCATGGGAGGGCCGGGTGCCTGAAAGAAGATAGGCCTTGGTTGGCGCCTCCAGAAGATTTTATGGTGTACGAGGTATTTTTTAGGGAATGTCATGTTTGATTTCCTATTCCCGTCATTTTGTGTGAGTATTGTTCTAGGCATGGTATTGTTATTAGTTGACGCTGAGTGTGGCTCGGACCATTGTTGGTCTTCTGGTGATATCTTGCGAGCTAGGGAAGGGGATATGGCCTCTGATTCTTGAGGCCATCACCACTTTCAGTTCGGTGTCGTCGAAGCCCAACTAATATGATCTTGTTGGTAACTCCGAGTGATCTTGGCGGTTACTGGATCTGATAGGGATTTGGAAAGTAAATTCTTCTTCGTGAAGATTGATGAATCTTCCATCCCTAAAGCTTATATCGAGACCATCCGATTTTAGTAGAATGCGGACCTGTTTTTCCGGAGGCGCCTCAATTGATTCCTGTAAGGTGGTTTCCCCTGTTGACGCGTTGAAGGCTATTTTGCATCGCAATTGGCCTTTTTGGTCTTGTTGATTGCATACATTCTCAATGCTCTTACATGTGAACAAATTTTGTGTTGTCTTTTGCAAACCTCATTTTTCATTTGTCAGATCGTCCTTCTGATCATCCTACTTTTATTGTTCGTCCTCTCCTGATAGAGTATGTTTCCGCCGAGCTCTTCGAACCCTCTGATGTCGGAGCTTCTGGTTCGCGTGCTATGGGATGTACCAGGAGGTCAACTTCTGTAGAGATCACTTGTTATTTTTGGAAAAGAGAAGTTGTGGGGCTGTCCCATCTTCTATATCTTTAAGTTTGAGAGGCACAACCTCTCTTTCTGGAGGTCGTCGATTTCAATGACATAGTAGTTTTGAGGGGTGAAAGAGCTGTTGTTTCATCTAAGAGGGTGTGCTGGGAGTGGCTACTAGACCCTGTCTTGGTGGCACGTCTTCTCATTCAGGGGAGTTCGCTGTGTCCTTCGACTTCCCAGGTGACACCCCTCATGCTGAGGACGGTTCGTCTTATGTCGATCTTTACCGACAGTTTCGTATGTCTGGTGATCCGGTGTTGGAAAATTTTTGTGTGCCCGTTTTATTAACACATATGTCAGACAAATGCCACGGTAGGCATATAATATTTTTGATCGTTAATCGTTTTTGATACTAATTTTAACATTTCCATTGTTTTGCTTAAAAAATTGGGCATTGTGAATCACTCAAATCATTCTACCATAGCGTTCTCGTTGCTGAAAAAGAACGTGCCTTATCCTTAGAAACATCTTCCCATTGTGATCAGATTGTACTGCTGATAGTGTTGGAAGAAAATCAAGATCCTTTTCTTCGTTCGCCTGAGCTTGAAATGCAGCTCAGAAAGGCCAAAAACTAAGCTCGGCGCCAGGATGATCGTGTTGGGGGGGGGGAATTGGACTTTTTGAACTTCTTCTTCCCGGTCTGAAAAGGTTGCAAGACTCCTGTCGACATCCGATGCAGCGGCCACCATTAGGAATTCAGTATGAGGATTTCTTTGAGTGAAACTCATCAAGAATATTGTGAGTGCCTAGATCACCTGGAGTCGCAATCTTATGGGGAGGCATTCGGGTAGTCAAACGCTTCTATGGGGAAGGCGATGGGCATAACTGAGGAGAATGCTCTCTTTTTATTGCCTCGAAGTACCAAGCTTGGTTTGAAATTGTCAAACATGTCTCGGCTGAATAAGAGATGATTCAAAGGAGCACTGTCCATGTCTCTCAAGCTACCGGGCAGGTCGATATGGTCATGGAATTGGTGAATAGGGGAGTAGCCAATATGAAGAAGACCTTGCTTGTGAGGAACAATCTGCTTAAGACTACCAAATATTTCTCGATGGGATGGAGATCGTGAGTTTGATTTGGATGAGTGCTCGATGTTTCCACGGTCTCTATTGATTCTAAGTTTTAGGTCGTTTGTGACCTCCCCTTTTGTAAATATTTTATTTTTGTAATTTTAGTGCCCGCAAGGGATTTTGTTTAATCAAATGACTTTTGTTTTGCCAAGTCTTATGTGTTTAAATGACACCGTGCAGTAAGTGTTGGCTTATTTCAGGGTGTATTCTAGCTGTCAATAAATTTTTGGCTTCTACTGTTCAAACATGGTTTTAAGTGGTAGTTTGCCTGACTTATCATGCTTTGTCAAGTTATTGTTTTTTTTGCGGGTATAAGCCTCAAATGTCTATTAAAATAGATGTTCTTACATTCACACAAAGGCAATGAGGGAACTTTACAAGTTGCAACTCACCCGTGATGTCGTTTCACCAAGGCACCTATGAGAGATGCATTAAGATCGGTTGCTTGATCAGGGCAACGTTGTGTCATAGGGAGCTGATATCTCGTAATTTGTCGAGAGTTCCAAGAACTCCTCATATATATTTATTATTGTCAGATGTGCCTCAAAAATTGTTGCCTACATACCCCAAATGGGATCAAAACTTGTCGTATTTTACTTTCTTACAAAGTAAGAGTATGAGGTTCATGGAACCGTGTTTTTTTGGCTCGTCGAACTCCTTCTAATCCTTTTTGTACTCCTCGCCTTTTTTCTGTTTAGCTGCTTCTCCAGGTTCTAGTTGTGGTTAGTTAGATCGTCTAAACATACATTCATGGATGTGACACAACCTGCTTCATTTTGTCTTCCATATATTGTAGTTATGCCTTTAGCTGTCAGGAATTTGATGAACTAGTGGTAGGTTGTTTGAACATCTCTCATTGCATCTATCTAAGGCGTTCCAAAGATAATGTTATACATATTAGGGGACTCAATAATTGTGAACTTATTATCCAGCATGAATCCTCCAACGTAGGTTGGCAAACTCATGGTTCCAAAGAACTTTGCGAAGAACCGTTGAAACTTGTTTGGGCTTGCCTGGATGGCTTGATTTGTGGGCCGATTAGTTCCATCTTGTCCATGGTGTCCTTGTAGATTACATTTACTAAGCTTCCAGAATCGACTAACAATCTTGTTATCTCGTAATCTGCTAGTATTATTTCTATTACTAGTGCACCGTTGTGTTGCCAATCTAAGTTCGTCGTTTTTTTCCACGAATTATATGATTGTATCTTCTTTTACCATATCCCTAGCCATCATGGATATGTAATTGACCTGCATGCCGTAACCTTTGAGTGATCTTATAGAATCATCACAAAAGAGGTTTCCTCCTATTATCATGTTAACTCTTTTTCTTGAGGTTGGTGGTTCTGGCGCATCTGAGCCCTTGTTTTCCCGATTTCTCTTAATGGTGTTTTCTTTGGCTTTTGCCATCGCCTATTCAAATTGTTCTAATCCTTATTTATGAAATTTGGAGAAAATATAGCTTCAGAAACCGTGACAATCTTGACTTGTATGTTTTCCTCTGTTGTGGTAATTACATCATTTATCTGAATTGTCTTTTATGTTGTCGTTATTGTTCCATGTATTCGATCTCAATTGGCCTAACTGTGGGTTTATAGTTTACTTATCCTACTGTCTTCAGATTTATCTTCTTTGATTACTTTCAAATATTGGTCTATGAGATTCCCTTCTCTCTTGGTCCACATCCTCTCTGTCGGTCTTCATTATCTTTGTGCATCCTATCTTTGGATTTTGATATCAGGACATGTTTTTCGGGAAAAAAATTCTTCTCTTCTTCTATTTCCATGTATCTCAAAGCTCGGTGGAGAGCTTCCTATAAGGTTCAAGGCTTGTTGATCAAGAGTTCTTCACAAGATTGTGACTCATGCCATAGGGAATTTCGTAACTCATATATCCATGCACCGTCACTCACAACGATGTTGGAGAGGATGGTCTTGAACCTTGCGTTGAAGGTGCAAAGCGACTCTTATTCTTTCTGATACATGGTCCACATGTTGGTGTTGGAGACTCCTTTCTCTTTGAACATGGAGTAGGGTTTCATGAACACAGTTGAAAGTTGGTTAAAATTGTTGCTGGTGTTGGCTTCCAGCCGAGATAACCAATTATGAGCTACTCCTGCCTAATTTTCAACAAAACGTTGGTAGTCATCAGTGTCCCATTCTCTGTCGTTGAATATAGTTCGTCCCACTGCAATACAAAATAAGTTCATTTGAGCTTGGGCATCAGTTTTTCCTTCGTAAAGTGGGATCTTGAGTTTGATGTTTAGGATGTCAATTCTATTGATTTGATCCTTGAATGGTGTTATCTATGTCTCCTCGATGACTCTATCTACTTTATGAGCTGAGCTCATGGCTTGATGAAATTGGGATTGTAACATTCGAAGCTCGGCCTGGGTCTATACTAAGTTTCATCTAATATATATGATCTCTCCTTCCAGGATTGTTGTATCTTCGTTTGGGATCGAACCGTGATTGCTGTCTGATTCATTGGGCCGTGTGGAGATCATGCTCCTTCCAAGAGCTGCATTATGTGGAGTCCTTGGCGATGAGGCCAGTAAGTCGTTGAAAATAGTTCGCCCCATTGCGATTCAAAATAAGTTCATTTGAGCTCGGAGATCAGTTTTTCCTTCGTAGAATGGGATCTTGAGTTTGATGTTTGGGATGGCAATGGTATTGATCTGATCCTTAAATGGTGTTCTTTGTGTCTCCACGATGACTCTGTCTACTTTAGGAGCTGAGATCGTAGCTCGATGAAAGCAGGATTGTACCATTCAAAGCTCGGCCTGGGTTAATACTAAGTTTCACCTGATATCTCTGATCTCTCCTTCCAGGTTTGTTGTATCTTTGTTTGGGATTGAACCGTGATTACTCTCTGATTCGTTGGGCCATGTGTAGTTCATTCTCCTTCCAAGAGCTGCATTATGTGGAGTCTTTGGCAATGAGGCCAGTAATTCGTTGATCTGAGCTTCCTACTCCGCTTGGGTTTGAGTGGCTTGCTCAAAATGTCGCAAGGCATGCTGCTGTGCAATATCCTACTGATCTACACGTCGAAACACTGCATAGAAAAAGATACAAAAAATTTCAGGTAACTGGGCTAAAATATCATCTGTATCGATGACATGTGCCATCACTGACTCGTTGCTTCTGCCCATGGTGGTGGAATTAGATCTGAGCAATTTATTCGGAACTGAAGAACCGAACCAAAAAATGAGGTTCGATTTGGTTTTGGATCATATTAATTGTCCAAACATATCATATATCTCTAGAACTAAAGAACTGAAACCAACCAAAACCGAAATGGAACCGAATTAAGAACCGAATGAGTACTCATAATTCTATAATATAATTTATGTACCTATAAATTACTATATTTAATTCTAAAATAAGACAATTTAACAATATTATTTCTAAACAGAATATTCTAAAAAGGAATTATCAAAATAAAAGTTTATCCGAATATTTAAAGTTATCTAAATTATCCAAATTTTAATCTAAAACTTGAAAAATCTGATATTTAATCTGAAAAACTTGACTTTTTTTTTTTACTTTTTAATATGAGTTAACCAAAAAACAAAACCAAACTGGAATCCACTAGTATCCGTAGTTATCCCAGATATTTGTCGGTTCCTAAATTTGTTAACTAAATCAAACCAAGAACCGAAAGAACATAAACAAAACCAAACCAAAAATTCTAAATACCCGAACGGATCCTAAACCCTTAGAACCAAAAAAACCGAAGAACTGAACCGGAACCGAACCGAAAACCAAATGTCCATGGCTAGGTGGAATGATGAGAAGTCTGTCTGGACTGAACCATGTGTTCTTCGATTATGTCTCACTAATTCTCATGTTAGTTTTAGGGCTCTTCACAAGTTATTAATGAATTTATAGATTGATCAAACTGTTAGGTTAATCTTATTAGTTATTCGTTCAGATTGTTCTTAATGTTATAATTGGGTTGACAACCTCCTAATCTAGATCCTAGGATAATTAATAGATGCTAAAGTATTATTGATTTGACAAATTCTCTAGGGTGACCCTAAAAAAGTTGTTATCATAAATATAGCCCATAAGTTTCAAAGTGCCCAAAATATTTCGTTAAAGATGTAAACTGATATTTATACTCCTAAGGTTAAATAGTCTATACTTAGTGTTTAGATTAGAGGAGTGCGATTTTGATGGGTGCGGTTTAAAATAAAAAATTAAAACAGTGTCAATTTTTTTTTCTGAATTTCAAAATAAAATTCTGAAAGATTTTGAACAAAAATTTGGAAAAACTTATAAAAAGTTCAAATTAAAAAAAATTATTATTTTTATTTAAATAATTATTTATATTTATATATCTATAAAATAAGTTTATAAGAACCTTTTACCTCTTTAATGGTACCTCTTTTGGGTAATTTTTCTTCATTGTGTGTTTTTTTGGTGAAAAACTTATTTTAGGGTCATTTGAAAGACTTTCTCTAAATTTCTTGATCTGAATCTGAATGAGCAAAATATATATTCAAAAATGAATTTGATTTAGGATTTGTGAACTTATCAAACTAGTTCTTAATGCTTTTTTGAATTGATAGAATTTGCAAATGAGTTTGAAATTCTAGAATTTAGATTTAGATAGTTTCTGCAGCTATATCTGATTGACATTAGATTGTGATTTGAGTTTAAATATAATACTTTATTAAACGACTGAATATTGATTGATCTTCAATTCTGATTTACATGTGAGTTTCCCTATATTTTGCGCCCTCGTCCATTAACCTTACAACCGCTTTGCTTCGTTTGTTTACTTGCTTTTTCATAATTGTCTAGCTTAACTTGAAAATTCTACTCTGTGATCAAAAGCTCATGTTTGTGATGCTTGAGCATTCAAATATAATATGATTAGTTTAATCAGTCCTCCGCTCATGTGTCACATTATATCTCTACTATGAGGGAAATTGTCAAAAATACCACTTTTTGTATCACTTTTCAAAACTATCTTAATCACTTTTACCTTTATTTTTTAAGAGAAAAAAATACACTTATAACCTTTTGGTTAATTAATCTAAGACTTAGGGTTTAGAGTTAAGGGGTGTTGTAGGGTGGGAGTAGGGTTTAGGAATTTAAAATTTAGGATTCTAATTAATTTTTTTTTAAAAAATTGCCCCTTAAAAAGTGATATTTTTAAAAATGTCTCTATAATGAAGGTAAAAATGAAAAATGGTATAAGGAAAGTGATATTTTTGAAAATTTCCCACAAGATAAGGGAATTTTCAAAAATACCACTTTTCTTGTACCACTTTTCACTTTTACCTTCATTAAAGAGATATTTTCGTAAGTACCATTTTTAAGAGGCACGTTTTTTTTAAATTAATTAAAATCCTAAATTTTACATTTCTAAACTCTACCCCACCCTATCCCCACCCTTCAACTTTAAACCCTAAGTGTTAGATTAATTAACCCAAAAGTTATAAGTGTGTTTTTCTCTTTTAAAAAATAAAAGTAAAAATGATTAATGTAAAAATAAAAAGTGATACAAGAAAAATGATATTTTTGATAATTTTTCAAAATATACGAAGAACCTAATATCCCGATAGGATTGTGATTATGTTTACTGGGATGATGTTACGAACTTGTTACTGAACATTGAATTTCAGTTTGTGACTATAAAGAGACTACATATTAGTGAGTAATTTGTACGAGCTAATAACAAAAAAACTGTTATAAATTGTGACTTTAAAATGTAGCAAATGTGTCATAATTGAGAAATTGCCAAAAATACCACTTTCCTTGTATCACTTTTCAAAAATATCTTAATCACTTTTACTCTTGTTTTTTAAGAGGGAAAACACACATATAACTCTTGCGTTAATTAATCTAAGACTTAGGGTTTAGAGTTAAGGGGTGGTGTAGGGTGGGGGTAAAGTTTAGGAATTTAAAATTTAGCATTCTAATTAATTTTAAAAAAATTGTCCCTTAAAAAGATGGTATTTTTGAAAATGTCTCTTTAATAAAAGTAAAAATGTAAAATGATACAAGAAAAGTGGTATTTGTGAAAATTCCCCGTCATAATTTTCTTATTTATTTACTAATGTTTAGTTTAGTTATAATTGCTTATTTTATTGAATAATTTATTTCCAAATTTGAAATTAGGATGTTGCAAAAGTTATGAATTACTCTTATAACTAAATGTTTTGTTATATTTGGGAAAATTGTCAAAAGACCATTTTTCTTGTACCATTTTTCATGGGGAAATTTCAAAAATACCACTTTTCTTGTACCACTTTTCATTTTTATCTTCATTAAAGAGACATTTTCAAAAATACCACTTTTTTAAGGGTCAAATTTTTTTTAAAATTAATTAGAATCCTAAATTTTAAATTCCTAAACCTTACCCCCACCCTACACCACCCCTTAACTCTAAACCCTAAGTATTAGATTAATTAACCCAAGGGTTATAAGTGTGTTTTTCCTCTTAAAATATAAGAGTAAAAGTGATTAGTGTATTTTTGAAAAGTGGTACAATGAAAGTGGTATTTTGACAATTTCTCATTTTTCATTTTTATTTTAATCATTTGTACCCTTATTTTTAAGAGGAAAAACACATTTATAACCTTTGGATTAATTAATCTAAGATTTAGGGTTTATAGTTGAGGGGTGGGGGTACGATGGGGTAGGTTTAGGAATGTAAAATCATAATTTAAAAAAAAATTACCTCTTAAAATGATATTTATGAAAATGTCTCTTTAATGAAGGTAAAAATGAAAAGTCAAAACCGGATAATTTTTAATTTACCACTTTTGTTGTACCACTTTTTATTTTTATTTTTATTAAAGAGAGATTTTCAAAAATACCACTTTTTTAAGAGACAATTTAAAAAAAAAAAATTAATTAAAATTCTAAATTTTATATTCCTAAATTTCACCTCCACTCTACACCATCCCTTAACTCTAAACCCTAAATATTAGATTAATTAACCTAAATGTTATAAGTGTGTGTTTTTCCTCTTAAAACACAAGGATAAAAATAATTAAAGTATTTTTAAAAAGTAGTACAAGTAAATGAAAAATTTATATTTTTGACAATTTTCTCACCAAAACTGTGACGTTTTTGTTACGTAAAAAAATTGTGACAATGGTATTATCACCATTTAGTTTTGGTAAGTAATTTGTCACAATGATTACATTATGAACAAAATATTTTCTAGATTTCGTCACAATAACTTATTTTCTTGCAGTGCCCACGTAATTGCAGATATTAAGTAACCAGTAGGATTCCCAATATGAACTGCCAAACAAGTGCTGTAAATTTTTGTGGACATTTCAGCTTCCACACAAGCCAATAGTGATATGGTACCTGGTCCATAAAACACCAACCCGATTCTTTTATCTGGATACAATTTTTCCGTCTTATATCATGATTTAACGTATACTTACGAAACTATAAAATGCCACCCATAAGAATATGGCTTAGCAATGTGACTCATCACCAAACCTTTAATGATTTTCACATATGTAAGTTTATCAAATACATTACTTTTGGTGCTATTATACAAATCCATTACTTCTAGTGAATAAAATTGAATTTCGGTTCTTTGTGGGTATGAAATTTATCCCAATTCGGATATTTTAAAATTTTGGTTATAGTGCGGTTCATATATAGTTACACATAGTAAATCAGCTTGAACATGTTTTAAATTCGGTTTGGTTCTAGTTTTTTGTTAGGGAAAATTTCAAATTTATCATTTTTGTTGTATTATTTTTCATTTTTACCTCAATTAAAGAGACATTTTCATAAATACGATTCCCTCCGTTTTTTTATATTTGACGTTCTAGGATCATGCAAATAGATTAAGAAACATTTAATTTTGTTTCATTTTCTAAACAAAAATATCATTAATTATTTATCTAACCACAATTCAACCAATAATAAAATAAGAGCTATAATATTATTGGTAATCTAACATTAATTACTATTAAATTTTACATAGAAAATTGAAAACGTCAAATAATTTAGAAGAAAAAGATTTCTCTAAAATGTCAAATATAAAAAAAAAAACGGAGGGAGTATTTTTAAGAGGTAATTTTTTTTAAATTAATTAGAATCCTAAATTTTACATTCCTAAACTCTATCCCACCCTACCCCTACCCTCTGTTCGGAACTACGCTAGGCGCTAGTCGGGCGGCGACCTCGGGCCTAGCGAGTTGCCGAAAAATCGGGGATTAAGCGGGGATTAATCGAAAATTAGTTTTTTTTTACTTTTAATATATTCATGTGTATATATATTAATAGAAGCGTAGTGTAACAAAGGAGTTAATGTCTCCCAGTGGTCTGGACCTTTATTTCGTCACCAAACAACCTGGCTTCGATGCCCGCCAGTGAATTTTAATTATTTTCAATTATAAATCGCGCTTAACAGAGTCCCACATCGGTTACAGATAGAAAATGAGACGAAATCTTGATCTATATAATAGTCTCCTTGCATGTTCAATGCTTGACAAGGTATATGGGCTTCTTAATAAGAAGCTCATAAATATCTTAATAAGTTATAAAGTTTTTATTAAAGTCCTCGTATTGGACCGTCTAATCCAGAAATGGGCCGATTAATCGGTTTATTGGGCTGATTAATCGGTTTGTTGGGCCGAATAATTGGTTAGCGATTTATTGCTCCGATTAGGGTAAAGTCGCGGCGGATGTGGTCCGATCAACGTCTAACCGGGCGCTGAAGCGGCTAGGCGCCCGCGTTTTTGAACAGGGCCCCTACCCTTCAAATCTAAACTCTAAGTCTTAGATTAGTTAACCCAAATGTTATAAATGTGTTTTTTCCTCTTAATAAAAGTGATTAAGGTAAAATTGAAAAGTGATATAAGGAAAGTGGTATTTATGAAAGTTTCCTTTTGGTTACCTATATACTTATTTGTAACTCATACGTATCTCTTTAGTTCACAAAATTGGCTAATTTAAATAATTAGCAGTAACAAATACTAGGTGTCATGATTCATAAATGATTAAAAATTATATATGTGTTAAAAGTAAGAGCTAAAAACTCTATAGACATAGGAAACATTATTTAATTTTCAAAAATAAATCAACATTGTTAACAATAAAAATTTACATGCAACTGTTAAAACATAAAAATCTCAGTATTTAACTAAATACCAAAAAAAATTATCTGTTAAATATTCATGTTACTTAATATTAAAAATTGAAATATTTTGATTGCTTATTGGAAATTGAGTTTTGTATGAGTTTTGAATTTTAATAATTTCCAGATATTCGCTCGGTTTCAGTCTTGCTTCGATTCGGTTTCAGACTTGCTTCAGATAAAACCCAAAACTTAAATTATTTATCAAGTGATTTTCTTAGAAGTCATCACTATAATCAATCTAGCAAAAAAATGGAGAATTTTTTAAAAATATCATTTTCCTTGTACTATTTTTTATGTACCACTTTTCAGGTTTACCTTAATCACTTTTATCCTTATTTTTAAAAGAAAAACACACTTATACCCTTGGATTAATTAATTTAAGATTTAGGTTTTAGAGTTGAGGACTGGGATAGGGTGGGGTAGAGTTTAGGAATGTAAAATTAGGACTATAATTAATTTTTTTAAAAAATCACCTCTTAAAAAAGGGAGAATTTCAAGTTAACAACTTTTGTTGTACCGCTTTTCATTTTTACCTTCATTAAAGAGATATTTTCATAAGGAAAATTTTCAAAAATACCACTTTCCTTGTACCACTTTTCATTTTTACCTTAATCACTTTTACTCTTACTTTTTAAGAGGAAAAAACATACTTATAACCCTTGGGTTAATTAATCTAAGACTTAGGATTTAGAGTTGAGGGGTGGGGATATGGTGAGATAGAGTTTAAGAATATAAAATTTATGATTTTAATTAACTTTTTAAAAAAATTACCTCTTAAAAAATGGTATGTATGAAAATGTCTTTTTTAATGAAGGTAAAAATGAAAAGTGGTACAACAAAAATAGTAAACTTGAAACTCTCCCTTTTCATAAATACCATTTTTAAGAGTCAATTTTTTTTAATTAATTTGAATTCTAAATTTTACATTCCTAAACACTACCCCACCCTACCCCCTCAACTTTAAATCCTAAGTCTTAGATTAATTAACCGAAGAATTATAATTGTGTTTTTTCCTCTTAAAAATAAGGGTAAAAATGATTAAGGTAAAAATTAAAAGTGGTACAAAAAATGATATTTTGATAATTTCCCTTAAAATGGTATTTATGAAAATGTTTCTTTAATGAAGGTAAAATTGAAAAGTGGTACCAAAAATGTGGTAAACATGAAATTTCCCCCAAAAATGGTGACATGACTCACTTAAATGATGACATGGATTCTATATAATTATGACATGACTTAACAAAATTATTACAAGAAGTTAAATTAAAGAAATTTAAATATACAATATTAACTATAAAATTATTACATAATTAAAAATATAAATAAATATTCTAAATCCAAGATGGAATTAATATTAAATTTACACTTTAAACAAGTTAACAAAATAAACTAAATTTATTTATTATTTAGAGTATTTATATATTTTAATGTTTACAATAAAAATTTATCCAAATATGATAAAATCATAAAAATATTTAATTTTTAAATTTATATCCTATAATTAAATTGTTATATATACTGTAACTAAAACAAGTGCTCTCTATTTTAGTATTTCTAATATTTTTAGTTTTGCAAATATTTTTTTCTGCAAACTTATATGTGCTTCAAAGTTCCAAAATTTAATATATCTTAACAAAAATATATTTTAACCATATATTACTTTTTTTTTAAATTCATTACCATATTCTTTTAAAAATAAAACATTACAGTTACAAATTTATTATATGATCTTAAGATTATAATAACATGCATAAATATTTTTAGATATTTTGTCAAGTTTTTAATATAGTGTAATAATCTAAAATACCATATATTAAAGATAAACATTATATATATGTATATATATATTTATAATTATTTTAATTAATTTTTAAATTACAAAAAGTCAATAGTAATAACAATGTATATATTTAAAATATTTTAAATTATATTAATATTTATATTATATTTAAATATATTAATAAATGTAAAGTTAAGGCAATCAATTTTTAAAACTACTAAATCTATTAAAATTTAGCTTTAAATTTAATTTAAATTTACAATTTTGTTTGCACATGGTGTAAGAAAACACCTAGTTTACTATAAATTCTACCGGAAAGTTTACATTTTGTTCATCAATAGGTTCTTATTTTTCTATTTTTCAAATAAAAAATGAAATTTATCTTTTCTTTTGTTGTGTTCTTTCTCTTCCTCAATTGTTTAGCCACTGCGCAAACTCTGATCCAAAATTGTTGCAAGAACGCGACAACCAAACATTCATCTTTCAACTATGACAATTGTGTTCAATATCTTGAAAAAGACCCGCAATGCAAAAAGGCAACTAGTCTCAAAGAATTGATCGTAGCATTAACGAAGAACGTTGCATCAAAATCGGCTAACGTGAAAGGGATCGCTGAGGAGATTCTCAAGGACAAGAAACTTCAACGTGGTATTAAGTTACCTTTACGTGACTGTGTCGAGTTTTATGATGATGCTAATTATTCTTTGAACGATACTTTGAGATTCATCAATTTGGGCGATTACAAAAGTGTTAATTCTGCTCTGTCTACTGCTTTGGATGTGCCGGTCAATTGTGAAGATGGATTCAAAGAATTCGATACGAAATCTCCCATTTCTAATGAGAACAAAGTTTTGGTTCAACTATTGGAAATGGATTTGGATTTTTCGGTGATGCTATGATAAAAATTATAGAAGTGTAATATTTAACATCGGGATTAATAATATTTACCAAATAATCTCAAGTAACAATCTTACAAGAAAACCACTACATTGTTTTAACTATTATATTGATTCTGATAAATAATAATCTTTCATTCATCAAGATCATCAAGAACTTATTTGAATCCTCTTTATCTTGCCGCAACAGCAATATTCGCGATTCAGAGGTTACAAGCCACTTGTCAAAACGACCATATCACTAAAGAAAGAGAACAATAATTTAAAACAAATTTCTCAATGACATAACAGAAACCGACAAGATTTCCATGATCACTACCAACATTTTTCAAACAAAATTGTCTGACTAACTAATTTATCGGGCGACAAAAAGTGAAGTGGAGTGTGACCTTGGCCAAACATGCCATTTCAGTTGTAATCTATGCATGACCGCGTTATGGACATGCATAGAATTGAAAATCATAGTCAAATTAATAACACAAAGTTCTACTCTCTTACTCCTCACTGATATCCAATTTGGTCCAAGTCCAAACCAATCATGATATCCAATTTCGCCCAAACCTAAACTAATTATAAATCCCAAGCCCAAACCAAACCAGTTTTATGTACAAATATATTTCTGTTATATAAATTGGTATTGATTTGTAAATTGATGAATTTAAGTGCCGTTAAGTTTTATAAATAAACATTTCTTACACATACAAAATTTGTATTATACATATACAATGGATACTATACACAAAAGAAAGAAAATATTCCTAAAGTACTTTTCGATTTTACGCTTTTCCAGTAATTCACTAGGCCAAGTTCACTGCATGCATCACGCCAAACAATTTTTCGAACAAGGCCTCCATCTAAACTATAGTGCATGTTCCTTCTCGCACATCTCCATGTTTATTTTCTGGCTTTAGGGCCATGACCTTCTGCTCATAAGTAGAAAGAAAACATACTCATGAAATATATCGACAAGCCTATCATCTGATAATAGGCTATGCGCCCTCTAGATCGGATGATTCCAATCAACCTCCGGGTTATATGTCAATACAAGGCCACATGTCCTCCAAGTCCACATGCTCCAAGACCCGCACCCATTGAGCCCACAAGCCCACTTAGATCATATTCCCGCCCTAACACCAAAACACTGCCATCAAGTTTGTCTAGCTACTCATGTCATAACATCCTATATGATAGGCGATGTTATGTGTTAGACAAAGAACTTACTAACACAAGACACCTCATGAAATCCTATAAAGGAAAATAAGAGGAAAAAAATTGGGCATAAATTAATACAGAAGCAATCTTGTTCGTTAAGAGCTTAAGACGCTTATCTCCGGCCTCCGAGTCTCTGAATTTAATTTGGCCTACGGATCAAAATGTACTCCTACTTCCTAGTTAAAAAAGAAAAATTCTAGATAAAATTAAAGTTTTCATATTTCGAGGATATGTTCAAATCCACCTTAAATCTCACCAGTTATATTTTATATAAGTTTCAAATTCTAAGAAGAAACTCTATTCGATTCATTCAACTTTTACAAGAAGCATGCAAATAGAACTAGAGTTTTATTCTCAAAATGTTTTACTTCTACAGAACAATAAAACATTATTTTTGATCTCTTTGATCATTTGTTTCTAGTTTCCGTAGTGTCATGAACAATAGTCATTATTTTACCTTAACAATAAACTTTGACATTGCATATTCGAACTTCTCTATGTTCTAATTTCATTATGGATCAAATGATACATAATCACTGGTCACTTTGCTTACATAATTCAGTAATTTGTCAATAATACTGCAAGGCTATATCATTTTACATGCTCTCCTTGGGTGCTGCATGCGTTGATATAGTCTTTTCATAACATGTATTAGAATGAAGAATTTAACTGGAGTTTGAAAGAATCCAGTTCAAGACATAAGTAACAGGTTCTGAAGTATTTCACAAGATTTGGTGAAGATTTTAACGCATTTGTCTAATTCTTATGTTTTAGATTTTAAAGGAATGCATATAAATTTGAGAGAAGTGAATTCCTACGAATTCTATGTGATAATGAAGTGGAGTAAAGACCACTCAACCCAACGACTTGAAATGGAAGCCCAAGCCGATCACTCCCAAGCCCAATGACGAGTCCAAACCCACAACACATCCCCATCCGAAACCCAAAGCCAGTCAACAACAGGAACGGTCATCTTCATTAATGGTAAAGGACAAAAGCAGAGAGAAGGCAATTGCAGAGCTGCAGGCGCCCAACAATACGGATAAAGCAGCTACAACTTCCAATCGCTATGCTGTCCTCTCGTTGTTATCTAAGGAGGAGTAGAACCTCTCAAATGTCGACATGTGGCATTGAGAACCTAGGGTTTATGGCAAATGTACTGCCTATAAATACATACATTTTGTAATCAACTTAGGCAAGCAAGAAGAACGTTTTACAGAAAAGCTTCATACTTTATCATGTTTCCTTAATGTTTTCATGGTATCAGAGCACCAGGAAGTAGATCTTGAAGTCTCTTCGTATTAGCTCTCTTGTCATGGAACAAGCAATACAAGCTTATGTTGCGCCGCAGTTAAACATTTCCAACTGCGTCACGGTGACCTTGAGCGAGAGGAACTACATCCTATGGAAATCTCAGTTCGAGGCATTCCTGTCCGGGCAGGGGCTTCTGGGTTTTGTCACCGGAACCATCCTGGAACCTCCGGCCACCATGAACGTACCTGGAATCAACGGCAACGTAATCCAACCACATCCTGAGTTTGATGCTTGGTCTAAAACGGATCAAGTGGTGAAGTCGTGGTTGCTGGGATCCTTTTCAGAAGATATTCTCAGTGTGGTGGTGTCCTGCAGAACATCCTGCGAGGTCTGGTTCTCGTTAGCAAATCACTTCAACAGAGTCTCGTCATCCAGATTGTTTGAGCTTCAACGAAAGATCCAAACTGTGGTAAAGAAAGACAAGTCCATGAGTGAATATCTGAGGGAGATAAAAACCATATGCGACCAGCTTGCGTCCATAGGGAGTCCGGTTACTGAGAAAATGAAGATCTTTGCAGCTCTACATGGACTGGGCAGAGATTACGAACCTATCAAAACAAGCATCGAGGGCTCCATTGATACTGCTCCGGCTCCCACGTTTGAAGACGTGGTCCCGAAGCTCACAAGCTATGAGGACAGACTCAAGAGCTATTCAACAGATCTCTCTGTATCACCACATCTAGCTTTCAATCTAACCAAAGCACAAGAACCTTATGAGAACCCTACTCATCAGAGTATGTATCGGAACAACAGTCATGGCCGTGGTTTCTACAACCGACCACCCTACAACAGAGGACGTGGGTCGTACTCTACCAGAGGAAGAGGATTCCATCAGCAAATTTCTTCGAGTTCAACCAGCTCCTATGGTAACCAGTCTCCTGTAGTTTGTCAAATTTGCGGTAAGATGGGTCATCCCACGCTCAAGTGCTGGCATAGGTTCAACAATACCTATCAACATGAAGAGTTACCTGCTGGCCCTAGCAGCCATGAGGATAACTGACATTACAGACCAGCACAACCATGACTGGTATGCTGACTCAGGCGCAACTACTCACGTCACAAACTCTCCACAACACCTCCAACAATCCGAACCATACGGTGGAACAGATCAAGTATTGGTTGGCAACGGAGAGTTCCTACCCATCACGCACACAGGAAGTACCAGTCTACCTTCAACCTCAGGTATGCTTCCTTTAAAAGATATTCTTGTGTGTCCTGATGTTGCTAAATCACTTGTTTCAGTATCTAAGCTTACAAGAGATTATCCGTGCTCCTTTGAATTTGATTGTGATGGTGTGCGTGTAAATGATAAGGCAACAAGGAAGTTGCTAACTCTGGGAAGTAATCAAGGAGGGCTTTACAAGTTGGAAAATCTGAAGTTTCAAACATACTACACCTCAGGAACGTCCTCAGCAACGGATGAGCTGTGGCACCGGAGGCTTGGTCATGCTAACTATCAGATTCTTCAACAACTGAATGCTCATAAGGCAATCAATATCAGTAGTTTCTCAAATAAGCTTTGCGAGTCATGTAGACTTGGCAAGAGCAGTAGACTTCCGTTTTCAGCGTCTTCTTTTCATGATGTAAGACCACTGGAGAAGGTTCATTGTGATCTCTGGGGTCCGGCACCTATCGAGTTTACAAGGTTTCATATACTATGCTATATTTATAGACAATTTCTCAAGATATTCATGGTTTTATCCAATGAAAACCAAGTTTGAATTCTTCACAATCTTCAAAATTTTCCAAGCTCAAGTTGAGAATCAGTTTACCTGCAGGATCAGTGTGTTTCAGAGTGATGGTGGCGGTGAGTTTGTGAATAATATGCTGAAAACTCATCTTCAATCGAATGGGATACAACACTACATATCATGTCCTCATACGCCTCAACAAAACGAACTAGCAGAGAGGAAGCACGGACACATTGTGGAACTTGGTCTCTCTATGATGTTCCATAGTGTGATGCCACAAAGATTTTGGGTAGAGGCCTTCTTCACTGCAAACTACTTGATAAATCTACTGCCATCTACTGCGCTAGATAAGAAAGTGTCACCCTACGAGAAACTACTCAATAAAACATCAATCTAATCAGAGTTACGGAGCTTCGGATGTGCATGCTATCCCACTCTAAGGCCATATGCAGAACAGAAATTTGATCCTAGATCACTCAAGTGCGTCTTTATGGGATATAGCGAGAATTACAAAGGATTGAGATGCTTGTATCCGACAACGGGACAGGTGTACATCAGTCGACATGTGGTGTTTGATGAACACACCTATCCGTTCTCAGATATCTATTCACGGCTTCATCAACGCTCCAGTACTCCATTGTATGAAGCTTGGTTTAGAAGAAAACAACCTTCTCAGGCCTCAACCTCCTATAACGGAAGTATGAAAACACAAACTTCTGCTTCACCACCGAACCAGTCTCGGTCATATTTTCCTATCAGCGATGTTCCAATATCTACTCTACCTGCATCCCCATCAACAAGTCATGGTAGCGCTGCTCCAGTTGGTCTTGCAATTGTTTCGGATTCTACAGATCAAGCCTCACCTCAGTCAAATGCAGAGGATACGTCCTCTGGAACTTCCTCTCTATCTCAGGATGAGCAGGATAACATCACTGCCCCACAAGAAAGAAATGAGATGCATGTGACTACTAATGCTCATCCGATGGTAACTAGAGCTAAGTCTGGAATTTGAACGCCTAACCCCAGGTATGCCCTCTTCACCAACAGAGTTGCTTTCCCTGAACCAAAAACGGTCACAGCTGCACTAAAGGATGAACACTAGAACAGTGCTATGACAGAGGAAATCAACAACTGCATTGAGACAAACACATGGTCACTTGTTCCTTACACTTCAGATATGAAAGTTATCGGAAACAGATGGATCTTCAGATCAAAGCTGAATGCAGACGTCTCACTAAAGAAACGGAGACTAGACTTGTGGCAAAAGGAAACCACCAAGAGGAAGGAATCGATTACTTGGAGACATACAGTCCTGTAGTCCGAACATCAACTGTCCGACTGGTTCTCCATCTTGCTATGATAATGGACTGGGATATAAAACAGATGGACGTCTGCAACGCCTTTTTACACGGAGAGTTTAAGGAAACCGTGTATATGCTTCAACCTGCAGGATTCATCGACAAATCCAGGCCCACTCATGTTTACAAACTGCACAAATCGCTCTATGGCCTTAAACAGTCACCACGTGCGTGGTTTGATAAGTTCAACAATTTCCTACTTGAATTTGGTTTTGTATGTAGCACAGCAGACGTTAAAGGGTTAGACGTCTACATCAAAGGGTCATGCATTATTATGCTCCTGCTATATGTTGATGACATGGCAATAACGGGAAACAAGTCCAAAGCCATGACAAGTCTACTTGAAGAACTTCATAAAAGGTTCCGCATGAAAGATCTGGGCAAACTTCACTACTTCTTGGGTATACAGGCTCACTTTCATGGCGGAGGTTTGTTTTTGACGCAAGAAAAATATGATGAGGATCTGTTAGCACTTGCTGGAATGGACAGCTGCTCACCCATGGCTACACCATTACCGACTCAACTGAACAGAGAAGAAGAAAAGTCTCCTCCATTTCCGAATCCGACATACTTCCGAAGCCTGGATGGTAAGTTGCAATACCTCACACTGACAAGACCAGATACACAATATGCAGTAAACTATACCTGTCAGAAAATGCACACACCCATTGTCTCAGACTTCAACATGCTGAAAAGGATATTGAGGTATATCAGAGGAACATCAACGATGGGGATATCATTCAACAAAGAGTCAGACTGTGTGCTGCGAGCCTATTTAGACAGCGATTGGGCAGGATGTAAGGAAACCAGGAGATCCACCGGTGGTTTCTGCACTTTTCTGGGACAAAACCTGATATCATGGTCATCCAGAAAGCATCCTACTGTCTTGAAAAGCTCTACAGAAGCAGAGTACCGAACCATGTCAGACACAGCTTCAGAGATCACGTGGATGTGCTCAGCCCTGAGACAGCTAGGAGTTCCTCTTCCAAACACTCCAGAGTTGCTTTGTGATAACCTATCAGCTGTTCTCCTAAGTGCCAACCCTGCCTTCCACTCCAAGACAAAGCACTTTGAATTGGATCACTACTATGTGAGAGAAAGGGTGGCTCTCGGCTCGCTGATAGTCCATCACATACCATCACATCAACAAGTTGCTGATATATTCACGAAGTCTCTCCCTATAAATGCCTTCTTGAACATGAGATACAAACTTGGTGTAGATGTTCCACCTACACTAAGTTTGCGGGGGGGATGATAATGGAAGTGGAGTAAAGACCACTCAACCCAACGACTTGAAATGGAAGCCCAAGCCGATCACTCCCAAGCCCAATGACGAGTCCAAACCCACAACACATCCCCATCCGAAACCCAAAGCCAGTCAAAAACAGGAACGGTCATCTTCATTAATGGTAAAGAACAAAAGCAGAGAGAAGGCAATTGCAGAGTTGCAGGCGCCCAACAATACGGATAAAGCAGCTACAACTTCCAATCGCTATGTTGTCCTCTTGTCGTTATCTAAGGAGGAGTAGAACCTCTCAAATGTCGACATGTGGCATTGAGAACCTAGGGTTTATGGCAAATGTACTGCCTATAAATACATACATTTTGTAATCAACTTAGGCAAGCAAGAAGAACGTTTTACAGAAAAGCTTCATACTTTATCATGTTTCCTTAATGTTTTCACTATGAACTTTGTTTGAATTAGAGACGAACTCATACGAGTGTGGAATCGAAAATCATTCACATTAAAGCCTCCAAAGAGAGCTCTCATAAGGTCATCGTGACGGCGTAATCCACGCGTGATACTACCAACTTCTTGAATTTTCAAAACATCCCAAATCTCGTCACATCCCATTATCATAAACTCGTCTTCTATGTTAATCGTATATGTTTGATATCATGGCTCTTCTATGAGTGGAAATCGTGACCCTTGTGGTAGTTTCATGTCCCAATCGCAGTGCCATTTAAGCAACTATCATCGACGAAGCTGCCACTGTCTGCCACTTTCTTCTTTCCAGTAAGTATATTGGTCTGTGGTCTTGAGACATATCTATGGATTAACCAATCCTACAGAGAATGGCTTTCCATCCCCTGATTTACACCATCAAGTGTCTGCAGAAACATAATAGCAATCATGAGCGAAAAAAATTGCACTTAAAATCTAAGGGAACTGGTGACTTCTCTATATAGATATTGTTCACTTCCGATGTTTGTGGAAACTTATCATTTTTCGAAGAATATCCTTATGGTGTTTTTATACATAAGGTGATGCTTCCTATTTTCTACAAAGACATCCTCTTTGATTAATCTAAGAACCTAAAATTCCATTCCTCGTCACAGAGAAAACTAAAGTAAGGAAAAAGTTCAAATTTTATGGGAGATAAGAGAAGTGGTTTGAAAGCTTGTGTAGCACTGGGGGCTTTGTTTCAAAAGGCTCTTTATAGGTTTTAACATCAACTGAAAACCATAGATCATATCATAAGATCGATGAAGTAAAGCACAACAAAGACCAACAGAAACACAAGTACTTGATAATTTCATAAATCTGTTCAGCATACTATGATCTTCCTAAGGTGACTGTAAAGTATTTTACATTTGCATCTATGAGTAGTTCATACAATGAACATACACTTCTGAGCAGTCTTAGGGACCTAGCTAGTCGAGCTTGCAGCAAAAAAATTGAAACTAACTCTTAGTAGCAGAAAGTATTTACATCACATGAAATAGAGAGAGAACAAATTTACTGAAGAAAACATAATCTTACCCTGGCTAATAGTCTCCAACTTCGATGCAGCAGCAGAGAAAGGCTTTTGAAATATTATTAACAGCTCGACCCTAAAGGAGAAAGAGAAGAAAACAAGTAGACTTTAGCAGCAACTAAAAAGCAAACAACTTTCATTTAGGCCATGTTCGTTTGGACACTATTGCATCAGCATCTAGATACAACATTTAGATACAACATTTATAATATCTAGAATATTTAGATATTTGAAATGCTAAAAAAATAGAGTTTGGATGCTACATTTGCATATCAAAATCATAAAGACTTGAATACCCTTAATAAAACATAAATATTACAAGTTATTATAATTATTATATAAGATTTTCATTGGTAAATTGCAATTTCTGGCCAAAACCCGAAACAAGTTTTTCTGCAAAAATTCAAAATGTGTTTTTTCCACCAAACCTTGGAAAAGCGTGTTTTCGCCAAAACAAAAAAAAATGTGTTTTCTCGCAAAAACTTGAAAACATGTTTTATTGTCAAAACCTGAAAACATGTTTTACTGTCAAAACCTGAAAACATGTTTTACCGCTAAAGCCCAAAAATATGTTTTCCTGTCAAAACCTGAAACATGTTTTCCCAACCTGAAATGTGTTTTACCGTCAAAACCTGAATACGCGTTTTCCCACCAAAACCCAAAAAACGTGTTTTCCCGCCAAAGCCCAAATTTTATTTTTCCACCAAAACCCCAAACGCTTTATTCCGTCAAAACCAAAATGTGTTTTTTTGCCAAAACCTAAAAACACATTTTTCCGCCGAAACTCAAAAAAAACTTCTTCCGCCAACACTGATAAACCGCATTCAAAACTAAAAAATGTGTTTTTTCCATAAAAGTGAAAATTTTTGTTTTCCCACGAAAACTGCAAGCTGTATATTCTCGTTAAAATCTCAAAATTATTTTTCATCAAAATCCGAACAATCATGTTTTCCACAAAAATATAAAATAATTGATTTGAATATGATAGTGAGTTCATTAGAAGAATAAAAATCATGTCCTTTTAATCATTTAACTACTAGTATTCAAATGCTATTATGAGTTTAAAAAACGAACAACTTAAAATCTAAATGTTGCATCTGGATGCAAATACTAACTATAACAATGAATATAATTTTGATGCAATATTTGTTGCATCAAATACTGAAATGAACAGGACCTTAGTCTATGCCCTCCAAGCAACACAAGAACCTAAACAGAAAAGGTGAAGAAACATACAACTCGAGCTGCAAAGACACTACAAAGCTGCAGAGCCTGGTATATAGCACCTTCCAAGATATAATACTTTAGCATCGGTGTGACCTTCTTGGGACCATCTCTCTTTTGCTTACAAAAGACAAACAGGTTTGGCTCAGTAGCATCACTGATCACATACTTTAAGCATGTCATCTCCATGCACAGAAAATTATAATCAAAATGTGTTAAAACCAAAGATCAATCCTTTGATCTTCCGACACCAGCCCACGAAACAAATAGAGACCAAAACCCTAAAATTCTGAAATCGAAAAAAGTGAGGAGATAATTACTAGAGTTGAGAGTGATTGAGAGGGTGAACGGATCTCCGACGAAGAATCTCGTTGTAGCAAGTGACATCGTAGAAGGGAGACAAAGCAAAAATGTTGGAGACATAGTTACAATCGAGTTGATCCAGACACTTAATGGTAGTTATTGGTGGTGGCATATGGGTTTGACACCTTAAACAGAAACCAAAAAAGGCCCCATAAACAAAATGAAATGAAAACAAAACTTTAACAAAGTTTTTTAATGAGTACATGTTTCACATTTTAAAGTATTCAATGTTGAAGTGGCTTAAGTAGAAGAGACTAAACCCAACTTTATCTTAACATATTTCTAGAGTTTTGGGGAATCTACTTATTTAGTATCAGAGCATTGAGCCTAAACTCAAAATATTGATTCTGGTAAAGATCCACATCTGTCTTTAAAATTTAATATATCTAATTACGAAAAACATTTGTTTTAGTTCATAAGTAGATAAAAGCTGAAAAATCATAAAAAAATATGCTTGACACTTGATTTGTAGCAATTATTCGCTTAAAGTTAAACACCTATTGCCGTACATAATCAGTGTATATATATAAATACACTTGGGCCTGATGCATTTTGACAGAATATAACTGGGTCGCTACTCTTTCAATTCCTTTCTCCGTGAGAGACCTCTTGATGAATTAGCAGGTTTTCAGCATTTGAAGAATTTGTTTAACAAGAGGGATGAGTTAGTCCCTATACAAGTCTCTCTTTATGATCTCTTGTTTCTGTGGCTGTAAATTGTCATCTTCTAGTCCCATAGATCTAACTAAACACCATAAAAACAAGAAAAAGACTTCTATAGAATCTTTGTGTGATAAATAACCAATTATCAGTTATATCATGATAAGACGTTTTGAAGTTTTTTGCTCATATTTTGACGGTGCTGACTGATGAGAAACATATTTTCTTGAATGAGGTGAATGTTAAGCTAGATGAGCTTGCACCCTAAACCAATTGATGATAAGTGGATTGATCATCTATCTTATATATTACTTAATATCCCTTCAAACTTTCAATGTAGAACTTTTGCCCCTAATATGCCCTTCGAAATGATGGCTCTTTGATCGTCAATCTCGGAATGTTTGAACAATGATCGATGGACCGACTTTGGGCTGGATCGATAATGGATCGGGTTAGATTGTTTGGATCGGACTCTGATATCATGTTAAACTAATTGGACTTCCAACCTAAAACCAATTGATAATAAGTGGATTGACTCATTTATCTTATATATTACTTATAATCCCTTCCAACATCCGATAGTGAATAAATCAAGGAGTTTGAGGTGATGATGTAAATCTATTCTAGGTCGATACTTTAAAACTTTTTTTGCTCTTTAAGGCTTCTTAGGAGTTACCTACATTTCCTCTCATGACCTTGAAGTTACTTCAGAACCTTAAAACAAAATAATCCAACACACATGGGTTTGATGAATACCTTTTTCTTGCAAGATTTTTATTCTTTCTCTTATCTGTTTTGTATATCAGTCGAGCATCAAAAGTAGACATTTCTTACGAAGAATGTCAGATGGAAAAGATTAGATCAAAACTAATTAAAACTCGTTACCCTTTCTTGAAAGTGAATGAAAAATTAGAATAAATTAAAGTGATTATTTTTGGTTCTCGTGTTTGTCTCATGATGTTGCTTCCAAACAATAACATTGCCCATCATTGAATAATAGGAAGAATAGCTACAATGAGTTGAAAGAGAATGTTTAATTTTTTTTATTATCTGTTTATCGACAATAATAATAGACTGTGAAAGATAAAAAATTTTTAAAAGTCGGAGACATAAATCTCTCCAAGTTTCAATGCTCAAAAATGATTAATACTACATATCGGTTGGCTAAACTTGATCAAAATTGATGTGTACAATTAAAATATTTTCATTGGTTTCCTAGTTTTTTCATTTATTGACGTGTTCATTTCTTAAGTTCAACTCTAAAAGAGTCACTGTAATTATAATGTTGATAATAGGAGACAAGCTAGTGTAGCAAGAGACCAATGAGTTCAATCCAAAAGGGATTATCGAAGGATAATCATCATCCACTACTGACTCCCATCAAACTAAAACAAACATGAAATAGTTGAAGTGAAAAGGGCTCATATTCAAGTCAGCCAGTAGATCCTCTTCATTATTAAAGTTAAAGAAGAATTTTCCATTTCCCAGGTCAAGAGCTATGATAAGCTCCTTCATATTCTATTGGCAGGCATATACTAAATGAGTTTTGCAACGTTTTGCTTAAAAGAATTCAACACCTTCCTAATGAGAGAGAGACGGTACTCCTGGATTTGACTGTCATCAGACTGATCTGCCAAAAGGATTGGTTCATCCTCATCATCATTGTACCATACAACTTTACCCTTATCAACCATACTGCTTTGTGTTTTCAAAAATTACGATGACTATCAGTCACTGATCAAAGATATCCGGCCAGAGAGATCTTCCACAGACGAAGAAATCATGTTGTGCTAAAGGTGATGATGATCACGAAAAGGCAAACTCTTAAAAGGACCTATCGACGACAAAAGTCGGTTGAAACAGTCCTATGATCACACGCCGATGAACCCTAGATCAGTAAGAAGAAGAGGGGATAACTCAGTTTTGATGTTCTGTGTGGAAACCGCCGATATCAATTCATGCCACCAGAGAGTTTTAGGGTTTTTCAAAGTATCATAAAAAAAGATGTTTTTTTTATTTATTTGACTCTTATTTTTTATTTTTATTTTGCTGTCTAAAAGTCGTTATATTGCTCAAACTAGATGTGTCCTAGGTAACCAGACCGGAATAGAACAACCAATAAAATAGAGAGTTTTATGGAAAGACCTAGCAGACCTAGCTAAAGAATCTGAAATCTGGTTTTGCGATCTTGGAACATGGGTAATCTGGAAGTCTAGGAAGCAGATCGTCAGTGTCTCTATCTTCTCCAGCTCTGTTGCAAATCCTGGCCAAGCATGGGGTTCATTAAGCATGTTGATCAAATCCAAGCAATCTGTGCCAAAATTCTAACAAGTCGAATGCTGAAGCATATTCTCCATCGCCCATCCTAGCTCTTCCAACTCAGTATGCATGGCTGATTCTCGTCGATTGCAATTCCGTGTACCGATAAGTTTAACTTTTCCCATCCTATCCGTCCAGACTCATCCACATCCACTCAATTGTGTTGTAGGTGTCCATGATCTATCACTACAAGAAAACAGGGTATATTCCGACGAAAATTCCGACGGAGACACATATCCTCGGAATTTTTCGACGAAATACCGACGAAATTCCGAGGAAACAAAAAAATCATGTTTCCTCGAATTCGTCGAAAATTCCGACGAAATTCCGAAGAACAATTATTTCGTCGGTATAAATTGAGAAATTCCGAGGAACAATTCCGTGGTATATAACCGAGGAAATAAGAGTTAGTCCTCGGAATTTCTTCGGAACATACCTTAGTACATTTCGGATTTGGGGTTTAGGTTTAGGGACAACACTTTCGTCGGAATTTTCCTCGGAAATTACCGAGGAAATTTGGACGAAATGGTTTGGGGCAACCATTTCGTCGGAATTTCCTCGGTATTTTTCAAGGAAATTCAGAGGAACTGGTCCCGGGTCCTCGAATTCCTCGGAAAATACCGGAGGAAATTCCGATGAAAAGTGATATTTTGAATGCGGAAAACATCGTTTTACGGTTAGAAATGAAACATACAAACAAAAAAACTTTCCTAAGTGTTAAATTGATTTTCAGTCCAATATTAGTTTATTTTCAATTAATAAACACTTTTACGATTGTATGAACGAAATTCATGACACTTCAAAGAAACACTTATACAGTTTAATAAACGGGGAAGGGCAATACTTGTAATCGATTTTGATTTTTGTAATTTAATGGTTTATCCACATCTTTAGATAGAATTCTCAACGTTATGCATTGGACAACTTTGAATTGTGTAAGAAATGAACTAGGGTTCACGAATTTGATGATTCCAAACTAACTCGGAATTTCCGCGGAATTTCTGGAATATTCCGAGGAAATTCTGACGAAAAGGAAGTATGATTATCTATAATGGGACTGCGGAGCATATTCCTTTTCCTCGGAATTTCCATCGGAATTCCGAGGAAATTCCGAGGAAAAGGAATATGCTACTGCACAGATTATGATATTTTTCCAATTTATGGCGTTTCCCGAGGAAATTCCGACGAATGTTGTACTATTCGTCGGAATTTCCTCGAAATTTCATTACCCGGGAAATGGAACCTGCCAAAAAATTTCGCGAAAATCAAGTTTACAAATTCCGAGG
>CAJHQP010005116.1:0-48872 GCA_905132765.1 Moricandia arvensis | reverse complement strand
GGATTTCCTTTTAGGATAAGGTTATCCTTTTAGAATTTGTCCTTTTAGATTAGGTTGTCCTTTTATTGATTAGGTTTTCCTTTTAAGATTTTTCCTTTTTAGTCAGGGTTTCTTTTAGAATTTTTCTTTTAGGTTAGGTTTTCTTTTTAGATCATGGAAATTGCTAATCGGATTTGATTTTAGGTTTTCCTTTTTTGGATTAGGGTTTTAGAAGTTCTCGATTTGTCTAGAAACCTAACATAAGCATCTAGCAACCTTAATGTTCGTTTCAATCTTTAACATGAAAAAGTTCAAAAATCAAACCGCAAAAACCTCAACATGAACTTTAAAATCGGATCTAACTTTTAAGGTTTAAAATCGGATATGAACCTCAAGATTAAGTTGATACTTACATTAATACCTTGTCGATTGCTCCTGGGCTTCCTTTAAGGACGCTTAAAATAATCAATCAAAGATAAAGAGTCAGTAGATTAGGACTTTAGACGTAGGATCAATCGATTCAAATTAAGAGAGAGAGAGAGAGAGAGGTTCGGCGATTAGGGTTTCCGGGTGGTGTTGGGGTGTTCCGGCTTTGAGGCTTTGGACTTGGCTCGAGATGGTAGACGCTTGATCGGGCTGAGAACGTGTCTTTAAATCTCGTGTCATTGTAGACGGGTTGATCTCGAACTAGGTTAGATTGAGAGAGAGATAGGCGGCTAGGTTTAGTATGGATGTGTGTGTAAGACTTGTGTTCTTATTGTATTGCTTGATGTATACTTAAGTACAATAGGGCACATATATATATATGTCCTCATGGCGGACTTTCCACATCTGTATACATCCGATGTGGACAGTCTACAAAGGGGAAACTCGGCTAGACAATGGTTAAAGAATGGCTTGGACTAAAATGGATAAAGCCTGGTCGGCTTGGATAAGGCTGCCCCATCCGTGACTCATATGGCCAATGGTCAAAGTATCGACCAAGAAGAATAGCCACTTATATGCATTCAAAACCATAAGGTTTACAACAAAGAGCAATTATTTTAACAATCTGTACAATTTTATAGATGTTCCCATACTTTACCATATCGTACAGGTAACGAAGCATCCCTTTACGAGCTGGTGTGTGAGAATCTGATTTTTTCTCACTCTCTGTACTGTTACTTGTTGTTATTTCTACAATAAAAATATGAGTGAGTTAATCTATAAGACATGACTCATAAACAAGAAAGTTAATTTGCTGGAGATAACTAACCGTGAAAGTTTTGGTAGTCTTGCTCTACCCAAGAGTTCCACACTTGAATGGATGAGACGTTGCTGGTTTTGTAAATCAATTTTGTCAGTAGTAGTCTTCGCAGCATGTACTTGTGACACTAAGCCTTGACTCAGCCCTCCACAAATTTCCCTGAGCTGCTTGAAAATAACAGCTTTCTGCCATTCTTCTGCAAGTTTAAACCTCCCCAATGAAGAAAAGGTCAACATGTTTACAGAAACATCAAGCAAAACATATAGAACGATACGTCACCTGAATTTCTCCCACATTATTGCTTTAGTCGCTGCATCAGTTTTCCGAAAAGAAAGTGTACCGGAACATGTTCCTCACAGAGGACAGAAAAGATGATAGTGGTACTGAACCAGATCTACATGCTCTCAAAGTCATTGAATGTGACCGCAACCTTATCATTAGGATTTCAGCACTCTACGCATCTTGTTGGTCCTGCCTTTTATTTCTTTCTTTCCCTTCATCCCTGGTAACTGAACTCCTCAGTACTAGGAATCACGATCATGTCTTGAGCATTGTTGACTTCATCTTCTTCGTTCCCTCTCTCATTGCGACCTCTATCTTCTTCCATATCAATGAGCGTCTTCTTCGTTCCCTCTCTTAGTGCGACCACCATCTTCCTTCCATATGCAAGAGCTTTTCTTACGTTCTCTTTCTCTTCGAGAACTCCATCGTCTTTGCTAGATTCTATCTTCGTTTGGGCTTTCTCTTGACAACTCCATCATCTTTGCTAGCTTCTTCTTCGATTTCCTTTCTTCTCATTGACTAACTCCATCTTCTTTCTGTTCTTCTGCCGGTCTGACAGCTACTGGTCTGACCAGCTACGGTCTTATCATATTCAACCTCATCATCATTACTTGTTACGTATTCATCATCTTCTACTACTGCTCAATCTCTTTCTCTTTCCTGTCAGTCAAATCAAGCTTCTCCTTCTGAATTCTCATCTGAGTAACCTCAAACGGTGTTACATCTTCTCGTTGAGCAGCACTCCGGTGTACGCATCCAAGGTATATCATCATCTCCGGTGTTACATCTTCTCGTTCAGCATCAACTTTCTGGATTCTACTACTCTTTCTCGTTGGCGTAAGAGTAAAGTCTATTTGCTTTCTTGTATGTTCTTTTCTTGACTGTAGTTTTTGTTCCTGTCCAGTCAAACAAGCTTTCTCTTCACCTCTCCCTCATCTTCAGACATTGCTTCATTGTCACTACAGCAACTTGCGTGTTACATCTTCTACCTTCCTCACCAATCTAACCACTTATCTTGGTCTACCCTTCTTCTCTAACTACATTCTTTTTTTGAGAGCCACTTTCTTTGTGTTAAGAAGGTAGCACTTCGCGTGTTGGATCTTCTACCATCCAAGCTTGTATTACGATCTACTCGACGAGCATCCACTTGTCCTCCTCTCTCTATACCTTGCAATTTCAGAAGTAAATCAAACGAGAGATCAAAATTGCTGATATCCAAAATATGTTTTGTATAGATCGCTAATATATCATATTTTAATCTCAGTGTAAAACTCGATATCTCGAGGTACGTTGTGTGGCTAACTGCGTGCTTCGGCAGTCATTTAAGCAAGCGTACAAGAGATGAAACACAGCGACACGTGGCAGAATATCTCAACAAACCCGAGGAATCGAACCTTGCACGACAGGGAAATCGATTAATCCGATATGTATCCTACTAAGGCATCAATATAAGCTGTCGATTCGATATTGGATGATACGAATACCCAATACCTCTCGTGATAATTTACTGTATGTACGATGAGTGCTTTGGAGAGTCTCTCGTGTTGGATGTAGGTACTTCAGTACAAGTGAACCGAGGACAGAAACGAGTAGTAATGAAGTGAAATATGAGTGAGCGAAGACGTGGTTTGTGCGAGTGTGAAATGATCCTCTCTATATCTCTGGTTGCGTTATTATTTTGTAGCACTGATAGTTTCAGATATGCGTTTCGTGAATAATAATCTCAGATACTTTAGTTATGCTTATCATCTATATACGATAGCTCCTTTTAGGTCTGATATACGCAAATGATTTAGTAAGGTGCTGCCTTCATACTTACTCAATTTGACGAGCGGCTAATCTTTTCTTCTTCTCTCAGCTCAGATACACAACATAGCAAAGTGTTCAGGTTATATAATCAATTCTATAGAAAGGTGCCTTATTGGTGTTGTATACATATAAGCAATAGCTCTAGTATATATAACGTATTACTTTTCGCACGTCATATAATATCATACTGCCTATTCATTTCCTGTAGTGTGCATATTCATAATAAGTTTCCGTTAGATATACAGAATATAGGAAGAGAAAGCTAACTTTTGATGATTCATAGATAGAGAAGCCGACGACCATGTGACTTATAACGTATTTAGTGAATTTGTATGTTTGCAAACTAGCTGTGTGAGTTGATCGCAAGAGTATTCTGACATCGCAGCCTAACTATTTTAGGCGGCGTCTGGGTCGTCTTATTGTAGATTTTTGAATCCTTTGAGCTTCCTGTCCTTGGCACTGCCGAAGCGTTGTTGTTGGTAAGTTCGCTCTTGCTCCTCAATGGTTGAAATGGCTACTTCTGATAATGCTAGTCTGGGTGGTCAGTTTTTTGTGGTTGTTGTTTTTGTTTGGTGGTTGTTGTGGGGGTGTGTGTTTTGTGGGGTTGGGTTTTGTTGTTTGTGTTTTTGTTGGTTTTGTTTTTTTTTGTGTTGTGTTGGTTGTGGGTTGGTTTTTTGTTGGTGTGGGGGTTGTTGTGTTTGTTGTTTTTTTTTGTTTTTTGTGTTGTTGTGTTTTGTGGTTTGGTGTTTTTTTTTTTTGGTTTTGTTGTGTTTTTTTTTGTTTTGTTGGTTTTTTTTTGTTTTGTTTTTTGGTTTGGTTTGTGTTTTTTGTTGTGTGTTTTTTTTTTGGTTTGGTTTTTTTTTTTTTGGTGTTGTGTTTGTGGGTTGTGTTGTGTTTTTTTTTTTTTGTTTTTGTTTTGTTTTTGGGTGTTGGTTTGTGTGTTTTTTGTGTTTTGTTTGTGTTTGTGTTGTTTTTTTTTTTGGGTTTTTGTTTTGTGGTGTTTTTTGTTTGGTTGTTTGGTGGTTTGGTTTTTGTTGGTGGTTGGGTTTTGTTTTTTTGTGTTTGTTTTTTTTGTTTTGGTTGGTTTGGTTTTTGTTGTGTGTGTGGTTTTTGTTGTTTTGTTTGTTTTTGTTTTGTTTTTTTGGTTACATGAAGTGTAAACTTAGCAATGATATTAGATTTAGTTTGGTGATGTAGAACAAATAACTTAGTTTTTTTTTTGTGCCTTGCTTTAATATATTATCGTGTTATTGGTCATTTTATGTGCATCGGTTTGACAAAGATGTTTTTCTTGTTTTCTTTGATGTCCTATACACAGTTTCTGTATAGGCAGTGTGCATATTGTTGGAAAATGTGCCTCTTTGAATTATCGCCAGTTGCCAAACTCCTAAATAGAATCCTCTACAAAAAAAATGTTCAATATTTTGTGGACTCTTTGTTTTCCACACTTTGTGTTTAAGATCAATGTTACCTTAAGTAGGCAGAACATTGTTGATTTTTAGGTAGGTCAGTAGCAAGCCAGTAAATAGATTTAACAATATATAGTCCATTCTCATTGTAGTTCTATTCCATCAAGTCTTGCTTTGTATTTCACTACAATAATTTACTAAAATAGCTACCGATTATTTCATATCTAGAGGACACAATTTGTAGCTAAAATTAGGAAAGCAACAGATAGCGACATATCAATTTTGTTTGCCTCAGCACTGACGTTAAACATGGATTCGTAGCTAGTTTTTAGCCAGCTAGTGACGGATTAGCAAAAGAAATTTTTGTAGCCAATAGTGACGGTGTAACGACGACCTATTCTATTGCTAATTTGTGACGACTTTCGCTACTGATTTTCTATAGCTAAGCAGCTACAAACTTTAACAACAATCTATCCAAGCAAATCCATCGCTAATGTGGCCACTAATTTATTTATAAAATGTTTAATTCCCAATAAATATATCAAACAATACTCTAAATCATAATATATATATTAAACAGATTATGAAAAAAAAATAAATCTTAATATATAATAAAAAAAAACGTATTTGATTATAAAGTCTAAAAATAAAATTAAATCTAAAAAGTGCAAACAAAACATACGAAATTTCAAACAGCAAACAAAAAAATTCTATATGAGATCTTGCACGAAGTCACAAAGATAGTGCTTTAGATAATATCTAGATTAATCTACTTGTTGGGGAAGAATCTTAATTCATATGATGGTAGATGTCGGGATGTGTGGATGGAGAATTGTTGGTCAAGGAATATGTATTGGCGCTGTGAATTCCCTAGCTTCACACCATCGACTGCTGGTTTGTAACCTTGACTCTCTTAAAGACCTTGACGAGGAAGGAAAGCTAGTTAAGAACAATACTTGAATAAACCATCCATATAATCAACACTACGTAAAAAGTAATATGCTTATCAAAAACAAGTAAGAATTATAATAAAAGCAACGACTCCTCACCAAAATTTCAAGATTCAAAACCTTACTAAAAGTATCTCTGTATTTGTAAACATAATACATCCCTACAAAGAGATCAAGATTCACACATAACTAAATTTTGGTCCGCAAACCCGTGCGGGTATTTTTCTTAAACTTTTAAAAATATACCATATATTTTTATTGATACTTTTCTTTAACTTGAACCTTAATTACATCAAATGTTTTTAGAAGTTCTTTAACTTGAACCTTAATTACATCAAATGTTTTTATTTGTAATTTTATTTGATACTTTTCTTTAACTTGAACCTTAATTACATCAAATGTTTTCTACCTTCAGTTTTGTGTTGATCCTCTGTAAAATCTTGTCCATCTTTTACAATCCACCCTACCTTTCCAAGATTTGTAGCATTAGTAAAAGATCCATCCACATTGCATTTAACCCATCCTTCACACAAACTCTTCCAGCTTTTTCTAGTAAGAGTCAGGCTTTGTATTCCAAAACCATTACAATGGACATTCAAATTCATATTTTCCGCCTCTTTCCATTCTTTAGCATCCTCCTTTGCATATTGTTGGAGAATTTTCCAATGAACTTGTTTTTGTTGAAGATCAAATATTTCTAATCTCCCACAATCTCCAAAGAATCTACATAGGTAAATCTTGCAAATGAACTAATCTATTTGATGTAGAACACATTAAACTTTTTCTATTTTCTCCTCAAGAGATACCTATTGCATATGTGCATTCAAACAAAAGTTGTTCTTTTGTTTCTTCATTCGTACCACATCTCTTACACATTGCATCTTGTGAAACATGTCTCCTCTTTGAATTATCACCAGTTGCCAAACTCCTAAATAGAATCCTCCACACAAAAAATGTTCAATCTTTTGTGGGCTCTTTATTTTCCACACTGTGTTTAAGATCAATGTTCTCGTAAGTAGGCAAAACATTGTTGATGTTAGGTAGCTGAGTGGCACGCCAGTAACTAGATTTAACAATATATAGTCCATTCTTATTGTAGTTCTATTCTATCAAATCTTGCTTTGCATTTCACTACAATAATTTACTAACATAGCTACCGATTATTTTCATAGCTAGAGGACACAATGTGTAGCTAAAATTAGGAAAGCAACAACACTAATGCTAAAATATGATTTGTAGCTAATTGTAGCCAGCTAGTGACAGCTTAGCAAGAGCAATATTCGTATCCAATAGTGACTCCGTAACGACGACCTATTCTATTGCTAGTTAGTGATGACTTTCGCTACTGATTTTCTATAGCTAAGCATCTACAAACTTTAAAAAAAATCTCTCTTAGCAATTTTATCGATAATATAGCCCTAGTTTAATCACAAAATGTTTAAGAGAGATTTTGGTGATTAAACAGATGTATTATCATAAAGTCTTAAATGTAACTAAAATGTATTATCATAAAGTCAACAAAAAGAATTTTAAATCTAAAAAGTGCAAACAAAACATAACAAAATTTCAAACTACAAACCAAAAAAATTCTATTAGAGTTCTTGCAAAAAGTCACAAAGAAAGTGCTTTAGATGATATCTAAATTCATCTACTTGTTGGGGCATAATCTTAATTCATATGCTGGTAGATGTCGGGATGTGTGGATGGAGAATGGTTGGTCAAGGAATATGTATTGGCGCTTTGAATTCCCTAGCTTCACGCCATCAACTACTGGTTTATAACCTTGACTCTTGTAACGAGCTTGGCAAGGAAGGAAAGCTAGAGGAGAACAATACTCAACTAAACCATTCGTATAATCAGCACTACACAAAAAGTAACATTCTTATCAACAACAAGTTATAATTATAATAAAAGCAATGACTCCTCACCAAAAGTTAAAGATTCAAAACCTTACTACAGTATCTCTGCATTTGAAAACATAATACATCCCTACAAAGAGATCAAAATTCACACATAACTAGATTTTGACCCGCACACACGTGCAGGTATTTGTTTAAACTTTTAAAATTATATCATATATGTTTATTGTACATAAATATTGTGATATTAGTATTGAATTATTATTTGTATTGATTGTTATTTTATTATTTTCTATATATTAATTATATAAAATATTGAATATTGTTTTTTATATTCAGTCTTTAAACACATATAAAATTATTAGTAATACAATAAGTGAGTAATTATTTGAATTGTTATTTCTTTTTATGTAAATTTTATATTATTCATGTACATTAATATTTTAAAATTTGAAAATAGTAATTATATATAATATAAATGAACTACTTATTCTTGGATAGAAAAAATGATAGGTTTTAAAATTTAAGAATTGTATTAATATTTTTATATCAGATTATTTGTATTGATTTATATAGAAAATTGATTACGAATAAAATTAATTAATTCTCACTTTAAGAAGGAATTTTTTAAAATATATTGTAGTTTGAAATAATCATTAATATTGACCATAAATGAAATTAATCTATTGCATTTTAAGGAATTTTTGTGAAAAATAATTAATGCTAAAAATTAGGACTAGTTAGTTTCTAATAGCATTAGGTGTAATTAAAGGGTTATTTTAATATTTAATTTATATTGATATTTCAACTTTTAAAAGATAGATACATAGGAAAAGTGATATGCGACAACTAAAAGGAATGCTCGCTTGCTTTTCAAAACATGCAACATTGTCTGAAGTATCTAAATGTTAAGCAGAGCCGTGCTTGCTAAAGTAAATTTAAATATTGGCTTAGGGCATCATTTATATTTTCAAACTTAAAGGGAATATAACCAAAATATATTGTTTATTTTTTTATTGTTAATTTTATTTGATATTTTTCTTTAATTTGAACCTTAATTATATCAAATGTTTTTAGAAGTTCTTTAACTTGAACCTTAATTGCATCAAATATTATTATTTATAATTTTATTTGATACTTTCTTTAACGTGAACCTTAATTACATCAAGTTTTTTTGACATTCAGTTTGTGTTGATCCTTTGTAAAATCTTGTGTATCTTTTACAATCCATCTTGACTTTCCAATATTGTTAGCATTAGTAAAAGATACATCCACATTGCATTTTATTCATCCTTCACACAAACTCTTCCAGCTTTTTCTAGTAAGAGTCAGGCTTTGTATTCCAAAACCATTACAAGGGATATTCAAATTCATATTTTTTGCCTCTTTCCACTCTTTAGCATCCTCCTTTATATATCGTTAGAGACTTTTCCAGTGAACTTGTTTCTACTGAAGATCAAAATATTTCTACTCTTCCACAATCTCCAAAGAATCTGTATAGGTAATCTTGCAAATGAACTAATCTAGTTGATGTAGAACATATTAAACTTGTTTCTATTTTCTCCTCTACAGATACCGTATTGCATAAGTGCACTCAAAGAAAAGGTGTTCTTTTGTTTCTTCATCCATACCACTTCTCTTACACATTGCATCTTGTGAAACATGTCTCCTCTTTGAATTATCGCTAGTTTCCAAAGTCCTAGATAAATTTCTCCACAAAAAATATTCAATCTTTTGTGGACTCTTTGTTTTCCACACTTTGTGTTTAAGATCAATGTTCCCGTAAGTAGGCAGAACATTGTTGATGTTAGGTAGGTTAGTAGCAAGACAGTAACTAGATTTAACAATATATAGTCAATTCTCATTGTAGTTCTATTTCATCAAATCTTTCTTTGAATTTCACTTCAATAATTTATTAAAATAGGTACCGATTATTTCATAGCCAGATGACACAATTTGTAGCTAAAATTAGGAAAGCAACGGATAGCTACAGATCGATTTTGTTGCCTCAGCACTGAAGCTAAACATGATTTGCAGCTAATTTGTAGCCAGCTAGTGATGGATTAGCAAGAGCAATTTCTGTAGCCAGTAGTGACTGCGTAAGGACGACCTATTCTATTGCTAATTAGTGACGACTTTCGCTACTTATCTTTTATAGCTAAGCAGCTACAAACTCTAGCAACAATCTCTCCTAGCAAATCTTAATGTAGCCACTAATTTAATTACAAAATGTTTAATTCTCAATAAGTGTATCAAACAAAACTCTAAACCATAATATATATTAAACAGATTATGACAAAAAAACTAAATCTGTATATATAATTAAATATATTTGATCATAAAGTAAAAAGAAATTTTAATCTAAAAAGTGCAAAAAAAAAAACATAACAAAAATTCAAACTACAAACAAAACAATTCTATAGGAGATCTTGTAAGAAATAAAAAAAGATAATGCTTTAGATGATATCTAGATTCATCTATTTGTTGGGGCAGAATCTTAATTCATATGTTGGTAGATGCCTGGATGTGTGGATGGAGAATGGTTGGTCAATGAATATGTATTGGCGCAGTGAATTTCATAGCTTCACACCATCAACTGCTGGTTTATAACCTTGACTCTCGTAACGAGCTTGACGAGGAAGGAAAGCTAGTGGAAAATACTTGACTAAACCATATGTATAATCAACACTACACAAAAAAGTAACATGCTTATCAACAACAAGTAAGAATTATAATAAAAGCATAGACTCCCAAGATTCAAAACCTTTTTACAAGTATCGCTGCATTTGTAAACATAATACATCCCTACAAAGGGATCAAGATTCACATATAACTATGTGCGGGTATTTGTTTAAACTTTTAAAAATATACCTATTATTTTTATTGTATATAATATTGTGATATTATTATTGAATTATCATTTATATTGATTGTTTTTTATTATATATTAATTATATAAAATATTGAATGTTGTTTTGTATACTCAATCTTTAAACACATATAAAATTATTAGTAATACAATAAGTAAGTAATTATTTGACTTGTTATTTATTTCTATGTCAATTTTGTATTATTCATGTGCATTAATATTTAATATTTTTAAAATAGTAATGAGGAATACCCTATGATAGACTTAAAAAAAACTGTCATTAAAATAGCATTCAATGAGAAAATGACTAAAATAGACTTTATTAAATGATGAAAATATACATTTATACCTTTTGGGTTAACTAACAAAGACTTAGGTTTAGAGTTATGGGTGGGATTTTGGAGATGAGATTTAAAGTTAAAAATAAAATAAAAATCATTAAAATTTTAAGATTAAATAATGTCTATTTTTGTCATTTTTTCCCTTAAGGTCAATTTTAGTGAAAAAAACTTAAAAATACTATTTAAGAGATTTGCCCAATAGTAATTATATATAATATAAACAGACCACTTATTTTTGGATAGGAAAAATGATAGGTTTAATATTTGCAAAATGGTATTAATTTTTTTTATATCAGATTATTTGTATTAATTTATATATAATCAATTACGAAGAAAATTAATCAATTCTTTGCTTTAAAAATAATTTATTTAAATATATTGTTATTTGAAATAATCATTAATGTTGACCATAAATGAAATTAATCTATTTTATTTTTAAGGAAGTTTTTGGCAAAAAAAAAATAAATCATATAAAATTAGGATTAGTTAGTTTTTAGTAGTATTAGGTGTAATTAAAGGTTTATTTTAATGGTTAACTTATATTGATATTTCAATTTTAAAAAGATAGATACATGACAAAAGTGATTTAAGACAACTAAAAGGACGGCTAGATTGCTTTTTCAAAACTTGCAACACTATCTAAAGTATCTAAATGATGAGCAGAGTTGTGCTTAATAAAGGCAAGTTTAAACATTGGCTAGGGCATCATTTATATTTTAAAAATTAAAGGGCATATAACCAAAATATATTATTATTTTTTTATTGGTAATTTTATTTGATAGTTTTTTCTAACTTGAACCTTAATAACATCAAACGTTTTTAGAAGTTCTTTGTATGATCATAAGTTCAATCTTAAAATCAGTTAATTCCAACTATATCAACATCTATGACATTTATTTTTTTATTTTATTTTATATAATTTTGTGTTTGTATGTTCTTGTTTATTTATTTACATAATATATGTATTGTAATTTAAATTATATTCCTAACATTGATCACTACTGAAATTTTTGGAATTAGTTTTTCTTTTTATTATTTTATCTATTCTAAAACTGAAAGTAAACACCATAATAAAAAATTAGAAAAACAATTATATTAAATTTATATGTGTAACAATTTTATTTTAAAACTTTTTAAAATAAATTAAAAAGATTATTTTGTAAATTTTCTGCAGATATATTATTTAGCATGTATTATTTTATCATAAAACATTTTTTAATATATATATATATATATGTATATAATTTTATTGCTTAGGACAGAAAAAATCCTTGTCATGCCTCTAATGATGAGGGTTCTTGTTAAACGTTATGATAATTCTAAGTAATATTCAATAGTGGAACTAACCTTTAAGCATTTAGGTGGGAGGGGATTATATTTCTTGCAGTTCCAGCCTTCCCACTAGAGTCCATGGAAATTTATCTCCTCTTCTCTGTGGAAAAACAAATGAATTCATCTATTTCCATTATTTGAGTTTTTGTCAACATCTTTTTGTTTAATATTACAGTTGGAGTGGGTAGTATAAGAAAATATATGAGGATCCACAAATAGAGATAGCTCAGATCTTACATTTATTATTCCAGGAGAGTTGTAGTTATCAAATAGACATATATGGGGTTGTTCATTTCGTTGTCTGTCATCTCCATCCAGATGATCCATTTACATGATTCATTCAAATGATCTATCTAGATATTATTGGGATTGTTCGTTTGTCTATCGAGATAGATCACCTAGATAAATCATCTAAATGGACTTATGTTTGTTTTATCTTCATTTTCATTTAGATGGGTTTAGTAAACCAATTACTAATATACCCTTTTTAGATTTAATCATATTTTATTTTTGTTTCACTGTATTAATTTTTATTAATTATCTAAAATATAGTTATTTAAAATATGGTTTTGATGGAAAATATAATTTTGCAGTTTTATCGAAAAATACATATCACGATCTTGGCGAGAAATTTGATTTTGCATATTAACGAGAATTTTTTTTTATGGTTTTGTTGGGAAAATGGATTTTTTTAGTTTTATCAGGAAAATGCGGTTTTGTGATTTTAGATTGAAAACATGTTGTTGCAATTTTGGTGGAAAAATGTGTTTGACGGGAAAAATATATTTTTTGGTTTTGGTGGAAAACACACATTTTTGTGGGTTTTGTAGGAAAACGCGTTTATACGGTTATGACATGATTTTTTTTTTTGCAGTTCTGGTGAGAAACACGTTTTGCGGTTTTGACAAGAAAATGTGTTATCACACTTTTGGCGGGAAAACTCATTTTTGCATTATTGGTGGGAATACTTATTTTTGGATTTTTTTAGTTTTATCAGGAAAATGCGGTTTTGTGATTTTAGATTGAAAACATGTTGTTGCAATTTTGGTGGAAAAATGTGTTTGACGGGAAAAATATATTTTTTGGTTTTGGTGGAAAACACACATTTTTGTGGGTTTTGTAGGAAAACGCGTTTATACGGTTATGACATGATTTTTTTTTTTTGAAGTTCTGGTGAGAAACACGTTTTGCGGTTTTGACAAGAAAATGTGTTATCACACTTTTGGCGGGAAAACTCATTTTTGCATTATTGGCGGGAATACTTATTTTTGGATTTTTGGCTGGAAACCACTTTTCTGCGTTTTTGGAAAGAAATGCATTTTTTGCGGTTATGCTAGGAAAACGCGTTTTTGCGGTTATGGCGGGAAAAGACGTTTTTACGGTTATAGCTGGAAATTGTTTTTTTTTTGCGGTTTTGGTGGGAAAACATGTTATTGGTGTTTTGATGGGAAAATGTATTTTGCGGTTTTGCAGAAAACATGTTTTTCTGTGTTTTGGCGTGAAAATGCGCTTTTGCGGTTATGGCGAGAAAATGCGTTTTTGTGTTTTTACTGAGAAAGTGCATTTTCGTTTATGGCGGAAAATACAGTTTTATGATTTTGGCGGGACAATGTGTTTTTGCGATTTGGCTGGGAAAATGCATTTTGTGGTTTTAGCGGTAAATGTGTTTTTGATGTTTGTCATTTTTCGTGAATGATAAAATGATATTAGGTTTATGTTTGTAATTTATAATTGTATAAAAGACATTACCATTTTGACAAAACCATATCCATCCAGATGGTTCTATTTGGATGAGCCGGATGATTTTAAAAATTAAGCCTAAACTTATAAAACTCATCCGAATGAGCTAGTCAGATGATTTATAATTTAAAGTCTAAACGAACAAAATTCTCATATCCATCCATATGGCTCATCTAAATGGTGAAACGAACAACCCTTATAAAGGTGTCTCATCCATCACTACAAAACAAATATAGGAGAAGAAAATGTCAAAAATAGCAAATTGGGAATCATTTCGAGGTTTTAATCACAAATCTCAACCTTATTCGCCGTTCAACAACACTAAAGATGTGACTCCTTCTAACTGTGAAGTTTCCTCCTTTGATACATACAACGATCTATATCATATATCAAATACCTAAAACATAAGACATTTGAAGAAGTATTGAAGCATAAACATATTATAGAATAAGTACATCGACCACCCAAGGGCAAATAAAACCCAAATCGATTTGGAAACATAAAACCTAAACTGATTGAAAAAGCAGACATTGATATAAGAAATAACCCCAAATCGATATGAAGACACAATACGTAAACTGATTGAAAACATATATTGATATAAGAAGTAAACCTTGAACCGATTTCGAAATAAAAGCACCTAAGTAAAGAAGAACCTTTATCACAGAAGATTTTATGGAAAAAAGTGATATATTGAGAAGTGGTGTAATTTTTCTTAAAGGAGAAGCAAGAGTAGAGAGAGACATAGAAAGTGTTTATTGGAGAAGAAGACAAGAGCGGGAATATTTTTGCAAAAATTTAGCAAAAGATTTATAGCGGACAATGAAAACTTAGGTATTTTCTAGATTAGGTGTTTTCTTGTACCACGTGCAACAATAAAATTCTAAAATTTAAATTATATATAAAAATATTTTTTTAAAATATTCCAAATTTTATTATTCTCCTTACCAATATTTCACTATAAATGCTAAATTTAATTATATTAATTTAATTAAGGATGTTTTTCAACTTACTTGTTACCAGACACAATGATGCAACAAATGGCTCCAAATACTCCTCATATTCATGTTACAAGTAACAGACAAGGTCGGAACTTGATCGAGATAAGTAAAATGCATGTTGTTAATCTTTGTGTATCAAGCCAAGGTAGGATGAGGAGTATTAATGATTCCAACATTGATGGAAACCAAGCAGGTGAAGATATTAATGAAGTTTCAGATGATGAGTTTGCATATTCAGATTACTTTGAGTATGGAAAAGTTAAAGATGAGGATGAGGATGAAGAAGAGGAAGATTGATATGTGTTTTGAGGGTTTCACAGCGACATATGCTAGTGAAGGAGGAAGCTCGAATGGGACATTTCCCCAACAATATCTATGTGAACCAGAGTTTTGTTAGTAGAGAAGCACTGGTTTCAGAGTTGCGGCTGACAGCAATAAAGCATAAATTCTCCTTCAAATATATACAAGGCAACTAAAAATTTACTTGTAGCAAAATGTCGTGTTCATGGGTGCGGCTGGAAGCTTAGAGCCGAGTGTGAAACATTGAGCAAACACGTTTTGGGTAAACAAGTATCTGAAAACTCATACTTGTTCCTATTTTCTGACCGACGGGGCTCACTAGAAACATTGTACCCAAAGTAATGGTGGTAAGCTTTTCACAGATCGCGTTGGAATGGGTTAAATCCGAAGCATATCCAAGATGCAATGAAGTACATATTTGGAATGAAGCTAGATTACAACACTTCATATAGATCATTGTTATATGCGCAAGAATTGATAAGAGGATTTGAGAAGATGGGTATGAGCGGCTGCCTTCATATTGGAGCAAATTGATTTAGCAAATCCGGATTCTATCACTGGTAAGTATAGATTTAAGTATTTATTTCTATATTTTGGTGCTTCTATTGTTGGTTTTCAGTATCAGAAGAAGGATCATCATGGTGGTTGGGACTCACCTAAGTGGAAAGTGTGAAGGTGTTATGTTAGTTGCAACTGCACAAGATGGTAATTTCAGATATTTCCATTGGCTTTTGGAATCGTAGATGGTGAAAATGATGATTCTTGGGAATGATTTTTTTAAAAAATCGAGGAGTTTTGTATCTGATCAGCATGTTGTGGTGATAGTCTATGACTGGCACATCCATTAAAAACGCATGTGATAAGGTGTTTCTTTGGGTAACCTGAGGAATATGTTATTATCACCTACCACAGATGAGTGTCCAAAAGTATAAAGCGAATCATCTCTTTTACTTGGTTAAAGGCGCTGCTTATTGTCATACACCTTACAACCTAATTTAACCGGTACATGGACAAGATCGGGAGTGCTAACCCGCAGCTTGCAAAATATTTGGAGGAATCGGACGTGAGACAATGGTCACATGTTCATTATCAAGGAGAAAGGTACAATTTAAAAACAAGCAACATGGCTGAATCTATTAACTCCGCATTCAAACGAGCAAGAGGATTTCCCATATCATTCCTTTTAGAGTTTATAAGGGAAATTTTTGGAAGGTGGTACTGGAAATGGCGAGAAGATGTTTTGAGTGTCATAAGTGAACATAGTTGGGGCGTTGAATACTCTTTTGCGATTCGTTCGGAGATAGCGGATACGATGACTGTCCAACCAATTTATGGATGGTGATTTCTTTGTAAAAGGTGACAGACTGAACTGTGTTGTTGATTTTGAACATATTAAATGTGATTGTGGTGCCTATGGAATCGAGAAAATACCTTGCTCACATGCTATACCAGCTGGAACATTTGTTAATTTGCATATCGCCACACTTCTGTGCCCGCTATACTCGAAGGAGTATTTGTATGTAGGATACTCAGAGAATATATATCCTTGTGTTGGAAAAGTTGAGTCTCACAAATTTCTTACTCCAGAATTAAAGCGTGGTCCAGGCGACAAAATAATTGAAGATGGCAATCTTGTTTAGAGTTATCCAAGATGAGAGGACACAAACCAAAGAAGCTACACATGGATTACAGCTGCTCAACTGCAGATAACCTGGTCATATGCGTCAAAATTGTGAGAACTTATCTTCTAGTCAATCTGCTGGCAAGTCTTCTGGAAGTCTTCTGCAAGTCGTCTGGTGAGAAGACTTTTCTGTAAGTCCTTTTTGTGAGAAGCCTTTTCTGTAAGTCTGTTGAAGTCTTCTCAAAGTCTTTTTGTAAGTCTTCTGGGAAGACTTCCACATATCTATCTATTTGCTTTCTTATGAACTTGTCTATTGTCTTATGACTTATCTATTGTCTTATGAATTATCTATTGTGTTATGATAAAACTTTTGTTATGAACAAATATAAGTTCCTTCATTAGATATCATTACATTACACGAATGTTAGTGCACTACCAAATTTGTTGTACAAAGCTAGTTTGCTACGAGGATAGACAACAAAAATTTAATCATATCCTACCATGTTAATGTACTTCAAGGTTACAAAAACAGACAAAAGCATCAAGTTCTTTTAAAGATTAAACATTCAGCCATACAAATCCAAGCCCTCATACTCTAGGGTTTATGCGGGCTTCGTAGGCAGATGTTTCATCCAATATCTTCGTCGCCATCTTCACCCTAATACCCTACATTTTCTTATCACATATGGCAGAAGTAAATGATGGCATGCCAAGAGCATGACACTAAATGTACTTCAAGGTACATACCACATTCACCAGATCGTGCCTGAGGTACTCGGGCTCTCTCTCTCTTATGTGAATGGCTCCAGTCTGTATCTGACTCGCTCTTCGTCGGAGGAAGTGCATTCCACAAGAAAATAAGGGAATATAGTGGCAAAAAGGCTCAATTAACTTCCCGCGTTCAGCAGTTTTAATATGATGAATAATGTTGTCCCAGATGATTATGTGCATGTTAGGGATTGATATCCAAATCAATCCAATGCTCGTTTTTGTAGTTCAGTGGCACATATATATCATCCACCTCTGATCCACAAATATTTTTTGTTTGGCAATATTTGGGTAGTAGGCATGCATAAAGATCCCACAACCCAATAGGGAGCCTTCTTCCTAAACCATTGATATTGGGCTCTAAAGCTCTTAAACTCCACATACTTGTTCACCCAGATTTTTCCAAACAAATGATCAAGAAACCAAAGCCTATCGGTCCTAAAATGCTTTTGATCTCGGAGAACCAAAGCCTCAGTAAATTGATAAAAGCATCCATATGCTGCATTGGGAACATAACAAGTCAGACGGATTCTTACAAGTTAAAAATAGATTTGCTTACATTCTTTCTTAAGAAAATAGAATTAAATAGATAAATTAATTAAATAGTAATATTCAAATATTGATTATAAATATTAAATTTTAATAACATTTGAGAATACATTAATTATATGTTATTTTTTATAAGCGGGTTTTAAAGTCGACTCGAGTCATCGGTTTTACCGGTTTTCTCAAATCCAAAACTCAAACTGAATCGGACTCGGCATCTTTAGCGAGTCACGGTCGGGCCAGTCAACTGCCGCTGATCCGGTTTTCAAAACCATGGCCAAAATACTTGTGATTTGCAAATGAGAAATGACACAAGACTTTTGTTCTTTCTTTGATATGTTTCTCCGTATTTCTTTATTTGATTAATTCTTAATAAATTATATAGGTTTATCATTTATGGCTATATTTATTAAAAAAATATATAGCTTCACTTTAATATATTATATATACAATTTTGCTCTAATTAATTCTACCCAAATTCTATATATGTCTACATCCTCATAAATTATATATATAACATTTTATTTTAATTTGTATATCTAAATTATATCTAAATTATAATTCTTAACAAATTAAACCTTCATTATAAAAACTTGTAAAAGTCCAATATATTAATATATATATATATATATATAATTAAGTTACCGTACAATTAGTTTGTTTTACCTTTTTAATATATGAGAGGATACTGTTGGGTTTGGAGTTTGGGGTTGGAAAGTTACTTACGTTAAATACGAAACATTTTAAACACCTTACTTAGCAAAAGATAATAATATATGAAATTTTGTTACTTATTATAACAATTCCAAACACAAAAGCAAAATAGAAAATTAGAAAATTTATAAAGACATGCGCAGATGGGCATATGTTACGTTTTATTTGTTTCGTGAACTACTTTTTTCTTGTTACAAAGCTTAAACTAGCATTGCAGTAGGAGAGTTAAAACATGTCTAGGACAAGAGAGATGAAAGAAGAACTACTCTTGACCTTATTATATAAACTTATTAAGGCCACAATTATATACACCATAGAAAGTTACATATAGAGAGCTTTGATGTTCAATGCAAACTTAAAAAAGGGTTTGACAATTACTACAAGTGACTAGCTTTAAATTAGCATATGTGTTTACCCATTCACTTCATTAAAACACTATTTTTAAACAAAGGAATGGTGAGGATAGAGATACATTACTAAATAGCAAAAAAGGGTTTAGAACTCACGAACATTCCAACCGATTTTTTTGGTCAGAATTTCTAACGACTTTTCAACAGATACTGTGATTGGTCGGAAATTTTTGATGACACTAAAATCGGTCGGAAGTCTGTCAGAAATTTCTGACGGATTTCCAACAGCATCAATTTTGTTGGAAATCCGTTAGAAATTTCCAACAGATTTCTGATCGACTTTTGAATTTTTAACCATTATAAATCCGTTATAAATTGGTCAGAAATCCCGTGAGAAACCCGTCAGAAAGTTTTTTATATATATTCCAACAACCGAGCTTTGTCTCTGTTACAAATTATGCTGCAAGTGAACTCTTTAAAAAATGTCCTTCCTCAAATCCAAATCAATATTTGAGGTCTTGGATGGATCAAAATCATCAAGATCCATCAACTGGACTTCTTACAGATGAATTTGCACCAAGGGCTTCAACAATTCATGTCATTTGCTCAAAAACCAGGAGAGGACTGCGCAAACAGGTAAGATATATTGTCCTTGTCCAGTTTGTCAGAATCGTAGATTTGGTACCGTCAATGGTGTACGGAAGCACTTATATAGTAGAGGATTTATGCCGGGTTATAAAGTTTGGTACTCGCATGGGTAAACTGATTTGATGGTGGATTTTGGTACCAGTAGTCAACAAAATAATTTGGATGGAGTAGGAGAATAACTAGGTGGTTTAGATGAACATATATGTATTATTCAAATGGTTTGAAGATAGGTATCAGTTGAGGAACCAAACTTTGAAGCGCGAAAATTTTATTGATATACTAGATGTAGCAAAAAGTATGTTATATAATGGTTGTAGAGATGGTATTCCGCCTCTATCTTCTGCAACAATGATGATGTCTATTAAAACAGATTATAACTTAAACAAAGACTGTGTTGATGCGATAACTGATTTTGTGAAAGATATATTACCGGAAGATAATTTTTCACCAGCTACATGTTATGAGATACAGAAATTGGTTTATGGGTTGGGTTTGCCCTATCAAATGATAGATGTTTGCATTGACCAAACTGTCATGATATACTGGAGAAGGGATGTTGATTGTACTAGTTGTCGATTTGGTCGCAAACCACGGTTCAGAGAAACAAGTGGAAAGAATAAAATACCGTATAAGAGGATGTGGTACCTTCCAATAACAGACCGACTAAAGAGGTTATACCAATCCGAACTTACAGCGGAGGCTATGAGGTGGCACGGGGAACACATAACTGAAGGAGAAATTTCTCATCCATCAGATGCAAAAGCATGAAAACATTTTCAGTCAATGTATCCTAGTTTTGCATTTGAGAGAAGCAATGTTTACCTTGGATTAAGTACTGATGGATTCAACCCGTTTGGAAGTCATGGGAGAAAATATTCTCTTTGGCCGGTTATTCTAACGTCTTATAATTTGCCTCCATCTTTGTGCATGAAATGAGAGTTTCTCTTTCTCTCTATTCTGGTGCATGACCCTGAGCATCCTAAAATATCCCTTGACGTCTTTTTGCAGCCATTGATTAATGAGTTGCAAATGTTATGGGAACATGGATTTCAAGTGTATGATATATCTTCTAGGCAGAATTTTATGATGCATGCAGTGCTTATGTGGACCATAAGCGACTTTCCCGGCATACGGGGATGTTATCAGGATTGACAACACATGCAAGATTAGTTGTCCTACTGTCAAGATAACACTAACGCATTTCAATTTAAGAATGGCAGGAAGACATGTTGCTTTGATTTTTCATCGACGATATATACCGCCTGATCATCCATATCGTAAAAGGCACCACATTGTTTACTAAGAACAAAAAAGGTGTTTGATGGTCCGCCACTGGAATTAGATGGAAATTGTATACGTACTCAACTGAGAGATTTTGGTGTGGAGGCAACATACAAATGGTGGTGGAAATGGGCATGATCAAGTTTATGGATATGGGGAACATCACAACTGGCAGAAGAAAAGTATTTTTTGGAATTTGATTGTATTGGAAGGACCATCTACTTAGGCACAATTTAAATGTGATGCACATTGAGAAGAATTTTTTTTGACAACGTCATTAATACTATTCTCAATGTGAAAGGGAAGACAAAAGATAACCTAAAGTCTAGATTAGACTTGCCATAAATTTGTGCTCGTAATTCTCTTCACATGGATGGAAGAGGAAAAATTTTCAATGCCCTATTTATCGGCTAGATGCAGCTTCAAAGTAAAAAGTTCTTTGATTAGATTATTCATAGCATCAAATTCCTAGATGGATATGCCGTCTAATCTAAGGAAATGTGTTGATAGTCGAGAAGGAAAATTTTCTTGTTTGAAAAGTCACGATTGTCATGTCATGATGCAGCGACTTCTCCCGTTTGCTTTGCTCGTCTTCTTCAACCAAAATGTACATGAAGCAATAGCTGGTACGTTCCAAACTTATTACATTTTATTTTTTCATATACGAAATAAATTTTAATTTTGTTACAGGTATAGGAGCATTCTTTTGAGATTTGTGCTCGAGATCATTGACATCTGATGGAATCAGAAACTTGGAAGATAAGATTCCGATAATCCTATGCAATCTAGAGAAGATTTTTCCACCATCTTTTTTGATGTTATTGAGCATTTTCCAATCCATCTCGCTCGAGAAGTAGCACTTTGAGGTCATGTGCATATCGGGTGGATGTATGTGTTTAAGCGTTATATGTATGACTTGAAGAAGAAAGTGAAAAATTAAAGCCGAGTTGAGGGCTCTATGTTGCACAAAGCATCAATGATGAAACATCACAATTCGCTTCTTAGTACTTCGCCCCAGAAGTGCAGACTAAAGTCAAAAACCTTCAAGACATGATGATGGAGGCCAAAGAGCAGTTTATCATGTCAATGTTCCTAACATTTTTCACAAGTTGGCCGATTAAGTGGAAGAGGGAAAAGCGGAAGACTCACAGAGCAGAAGCAATTGCACCTACATAAGTACATTTTAGTAAACTGTGAGGAAGTGATGAAATATGAAAGGTAATTCTCTTTATCGTAGTTAAAATCATATTTTCTAAATAAATTTGTAACCAATCATGAAATCATTACCACGACTTACATGGACCAAATAAGGGATGCATATCCTTATTACACTTAAGACCAATTTTATGAACTTAAGGATAAGCAGTTCGTAGATTGGCTTAAATTCTATGTAAGTATTATAACTCTCTTGTCATTACTTATGAACTCATCATGTTTTATACATGAAACATTGCTTCATAAATGTACCTATTATACTTGTAAAATATGTCTTATCTAGGTGAGAGCAAATTGAGCCATGGCTTGAGGAGTTGGCTGCTGGTCCCAAATTTGTTGTTGTGTCGTATCCAATTTATTGCACGCGTGGATATGCTTTCAAGATTTTCCGCAATAACAATACACAGACAGTTGTAAATGACGTATATTTGCTACATCCGGCGAAGTAATTTACTATAGTATTTTGCGTGAGATATTGGAGATTCAATTTCCAAGGATCATTAATTTGAGGTGTGTTGCCTTCTTGCTGATTGGTACAACCCGACTGTTGGATATGGTGTCAGAAATGATGATTTTGGAGTAACATCAGTTCATTCCAAAAAGAATGCTTCCAAACTATGATCTGTTCATTCTAGCTTCCCAAGCAATTTGTTAGGTGATCTTGATAATCATAACTCTCTTGAAATCGATCTTGTTTTTGATTTTAGTGGCACCGGCGACAACGATGCATTCTCAGATTCGGAATAAGACAAAGGAGAATTCAACGATGATTTTGATTTAGCTTCTTTGGGATATTCATCTGCTTCAGATTAGTTATGATAACTTTGATTCAGCATCTTTAAATTTTTTTAGTTTTGTAATATATATGTTTTTCTAGAATTTATAATATTTCACAAGTAAGTTTATGGAAGCTTTTTTTTAGTATGTTTTGTATGTTTATATGTTAATGAAGCAAAAGTGTTTTTTTTTTTTAAGTTTAGAGAAGTAATATATATATATACTAGGGGAAGTCCGCGCTTCGCGCGGGATTTGATATTTTGCGAAAAAAATGTTGTTGTTTGTTTATAATTGCATTGGGTTGTGTTCTTGACTTTTTGGTTGGTTTTGAATAGTGTTTTGAATGATTAGTGGGTTTATGGCATGTTTCTATTTAAGTGTCCATTTGGATTGCTGTACAAATTTAATGTTTCATAGTTTTGAGTAATGTGTAGACTTTCCTTTGGAAGTAATGTGTGTTATTTGGTTTTCAAAAATGATTTGAGCGAGGATGTGATTGTCGGAGGTCAATTGGATGAGGAATTAGATCTGGTGTGAGCGAGATTAAATGCTTTAGAAGCTGATTTATAGTATACAAATATTGGTGTATTTTATTTATAAGTACATTTTTAATTAGAAAATCTGGTTGGTTAACATATTTTAACAACTATGCAGGCTTTCATTGGCGTGGTTATTTAATTTTTTGCTATAATAATTTATTATAATGGCTAACTGTTAATATGATTTTATGAGAATTAATCAATGAAATTGTAACATCCCGAGTTGTGATATGTGGAAAGGCTTAAGAGAATTGATTTGGCTACCTATGTCCACCAAAGTTGACTTACCTTTTCCGTCACACATCCGTTTAGAACTCCAGGGTTAAGCGTGCTTATGCTGGAGTAGTGAAATGATGGATGACCTATGGGGAAGTGATTCGCGATACCGTGCGAGTGAGGCCAAAACACGGGGAAAGGTCGGGTGGTGATTGCAGGGTCAGTAAGCAATGATTTCGAGCCTTCGGAAAAAATAACGCACCGACCGTTGGAACGGGATGGGGCCCATGGGCCGAGAGCGGGCGTGGATGGCCCATTAGCTGTGGGCGGTCGGGGCGTTATAGAAATACTCTTTTTACAGTGGCATTTTAGAAACAAAATAAGTATAAAAAGTATCCATAAAAAAACACAAATACACTATCTAACTAAAAATATCCCTCTCTCCCTTATTTCTCCTACTATCTCTCTCTAACTTCTTACTAAAAATCTAGTTACCCTTTTTATTTGGTTATTTGGAAAATAAGCCCTATTAAGATATATTAATAATTTCATGAAACTATATTAGCCTTTTATATATAAGTGTTTTGTAATCTTTTGTATCAATCTTTAGTTTTTTTATTAATATGAGTGCTTCAAAAGACTTTGTATAATTATATATTATGTTTTACATTATGGAAAGGGATACATATGAATATTAGATAGTAATATTCTCATTTAAGTCATGATTATCTATTCAAAACTGAAAAGTTGTTTTTTTTTGTTATTTTGAATCTCTAATGGATCATAAACCAAAGTAATGTTATTTAAAATATATAATTACACTAAGTGTGGATTATAACTTAAATTTTTATTAATAATTAAATTAAATTTTTAATAAATTTTAAATTCTCAAATCTAATGAATTTACATAATTTTTGTTTAACCTATTTTTCTATTTAAAATCATGCATTTGAAAAGTATAATTCTAATTACTAAAATTATCATATTCTAAGAATGAAACCTCGGCATTACAAAATTTATTTTATATATGTGGATGTCGTTTTATAATGCATGTGTATCCTTGAAATTAACAGGATGTGTTTCTCCGTCTTCATGTGTCGCTTCAGCCTCAAAACATCTGAAAGGGAGGGTAACATTTTAGGTTAATCAGTAATAGTATTATTTGCGATACAAGATAAGAAAAAGATTATAAAAATTAAGAGCAGAAGAAAAAGGAAGAGCCCTCACTTATCACGAATCTGTAGGTATTCTTAGTATTTGTTGGTAAAAAAACAAATAAATTTTCATCATTTATTAATCGAAGTTTTAATGGTAATTACAAATGTTTTAAAATAAATAGATTGCTAATTTTTTTATTAAACATATATATAACACATTTTTCAAGGATCTAGAGTGTTTTAACTTCGTGAAGTTTGATCTAGAGTGGTTTTTCTATTTGATGCATTATCCTAATTATATACTATATTGTCAATGCATTGAAGAGTTATGACATCGCTATATTGAAGAGTTGTAACTATCCAGAGTAAGCCCAAATGAATAGTGTAATAAATGTCAAACTACAGAAGATCATAACCACCAATTGGTTGACGACGTGAAAGATGCGGTGAAACGTGAAATTGACTTAGATTAATAAAGCATACAGGTTCAACAAAAGTCTTAATATTAAAAGAAAACAAACCAAAAGAAAGGCTATCGATGGTTCGCTTTTGTGCTTGACATTCTAAAATGAGTTCTTCTGTTATTTCTCGTTCAACACTGAACTGCAACCCACTGATTACCCTGACACGTAACCTCGTATTCCCTCTAAATTATCATTGATTAGTGGCAACCAGCTCTTTGTGAACTCCATGTTGAGTCTAACTATAATTTCTGGTTTGGCATGTCTTGTCGTTTACAGTTGTTACAACCCTCACAAAGTTATCAAGTTGATACCAGTGTGTAGATTTCTTTCATTGTTATCTACATCTCTGGTATGTCATGATTATCATTTCAGGCTTCCAAAGCAAGCAAGTCGCAGCATCTCCTTATAATCAGTACTTTTTCTGCCCATGGAGATAAGCTTGCACATGACCTCAGAACAGTGAGTGTACCACTCCATGGGGCAAGTACTACAAAAGTTATAAAACCATATGTTATTAGATTCCTGTCTTGAAATTCTTCAATCATGTACAAATACTCTGATGCACATCTGAGTGGAGCTAAGCTGAGAGGATTCAAGTCCAGCAAGAGACTATAGCAAAATTTCAGAATGGCCTTGAATGTTTCTGCTCCACCTGGGTATCCATCCCAGAAGCTAAATGCTGTAACTTATTATTGCTTATGTAACGACATTTGGTAATCAAAGAAACTGTTGCTTAAGATGGGAATGAGAGAGATGTGAGAGGAGGTAGGTCTGATCTTTTCACCTGAGAATAAAAATCGAACAGTGCAGAGATTTAAGTGGTAGAGATGCTAAAAGCCAAAGCAACGTACTGAAGAAGCATTAGTAGCCTATAAAAATAATACGAACATTACACCTAGCAAGTGACATCCGCTCTCGTACAGAAAAAAAATAAGCATGCTGATCAGGAAAATAAGGGCAGATTAAGTCATGAGTGTGTGTTAAAGTACCATATCTTGTGAGAGTTACAAAACAGATGGACCCACAAGAGGATGGACAACTTTAGCATAATGACCTGAAGCTATGTAATCATACTCCATATCACTGATTGCATCCATGAAAGCCCCTACAAAAATCAAGATCAATCTCTAGTTGATTAATCATAGCATATACATTAACGTATACACTTTAACTGAAAGCAAAAGTCTGAGCAAAATCTCTTGCTTCACAAACTATTAAGCAGAAGAGCTTACCGAACTTAATTCTAGTATTAAACAGAATATCCAGAGTAGGTGTATGCCCACAACAGTACTCCTCTATAATGTAAGAAACCTAACTTATCTTCAGAAGAAAAACAATCAAAACCCCTTAAAAAAATAGGCGACACTAAAAAGAAGCATTGAAACAAAAAAGAACTTACAACTCCTTCCTAGTATTCATCTGTTAAATGCACAACCTCCAAGGGTACATTAACCTGGTAAAATGGCACCAATAGAAGCAGTAACGATCCTCCCTTTCATTGCTCTAAGTAGAAAAGGTATAAACCTTTTGAATTAGCAGTAAACATATCTTCCAGTGAAGTATATAAAGTGTGAACCTACCTTCTCACTGACACGCGTTGCATACTTCAAATCATCTTCCCAGAGGCACTGATTCCAGAAATTTTCAAAGCCTTCCTACAGAACATAGAAACAACACATACCCATATTTCTAAACAAAGACATGAGATGAAGAAGCAGACACATACTTGGAACCAGATTTTGAGGTAGAAGGCAGTTAAGGAGTGTTCAGCATCGTGGAGGAGGTGGAGGGCTCGCCGCCGCCACTGAGGAGGACGGCTACACGAAGAGGCTTCTCAGGAACGGAACATGAGAGGTAGTGGTCGGAGCGAGACGCGTGGTGACTGTAGTTACGGCGGGAGGAAATGAGAGGCTTAATGGGTGAGGGGATTGAAAGGGACAGGAGAATAAAATATGTGAAAGAAGAGTGAGAGAGAATATGAAGAAGAAGAAAGGGGGAAGGCGAAACAGCGATGGTGACGGAGAGAGAAAAGGTTTCATAACAGCCGAGAACATCGCAGATCGATGAGTTCTAGCCGGAGGATTGTCTCAGAAGCTCTATTTCGCAAAATTTATAAACGCAATCATGTTATCAAATTATTATTTTTGAGAATGAGATTTCACCAAAACATACATCCTTTTTTATAGGTTCAGATTCGTTATCTTCAAGAAAACGATTGTCTTTTCGAATGCGAGTTAGTGGATGTCGTGGTTTAATGGAATGAATAAAAACATAAATGCCACAAATTGAATGAAAACGTACTGTTACGCCTCCGTCGGTAAAGAGGCGGTGTAGTGAAATTCAATCGAAACGATATTGACGTTCTTAGGTGTCTAGGAACCATATAAGTTCAAGTCCAATAATGTAAACCGTGATTGAAAGCCCAAAACTAAACTAAACAAAATCAACGATTGATTATAACTTACATTGGACAGATGTCAAGCTGTGGTTACTTTATTTAATGACGTGGCACTCAAAGAAGAGAGATCATGTCTACTTTATATAATAAGATATATATATATATATATATCTTTATGTTAACAAATGAATTTTTTTGTTAATTAATTTCCGACCGATTATGGCGGTCAGAAATTACTGACCGGTTAAGGCGATCAGAAATTTCCGATCGATATTGGCGTCAAAACGGGCTCGTGTGCGGTTGGAAATTTCCAACCGAATTTTTCAGTCTGAAAGATTTGATATATAAACTCACAACTATTTACCCTAATGTCTCTTCTCCTCCATCCCTCTAGCCGATTTCGTCTGAAACAAGAGATCTCTCGCTGATTTCGTCTGAAACAAGAGGTCTCTCGCCGATTCTCCGGCCGACTCTCCTCCATCTTCGTCCTTTGATCGTCGATGTCTTCCTCTTGCCATCGATATGTAAGTATTTTTTTTAGTTTAAGTTTCCCTATTTAGATCTCTAGAATAGGTTCTTGTTGTTCAAGTGATTGTAGATAGAAAATGTTTTTAATTTTTTTAAAGCCATTTACCTAAACGAAAAGCTTTGATTTTGTGTAATTGATGCTATTCTTTTGTTTGATTACTAGATGGAATATGTGGAACCATAGTGTTTTTTTAAACATTTTTGATATATATGTGTATATATTTAAAACCGTTTCTAATAAATATGTATATATTTAAAATCATTTTAATAATTGATATATATATATATGTAAATATTTAAAACCTTTTTTAATAATTGATATATATATATATATATATATATATATATATATATATATATATATATATATATATATATATATATATATATATATATATATGTATATATGTATATACATATATATTTGAAATTGTTTTTAATATCTATATCTATATTTAAAAAACAATTTAGTTTGTAATATATATTTATATATTAAAACTTCTTTTAATATATATGTATATATTTAAAATATTTTCTAATATATATATATGTGTATATTTTTTAAAAATCGTTTTTTAGTTTTGAATATATATTTATATATTTAAATTTCGTTTTTATTATGTTTGTATATATTTAAAATCTTTTTTAATATATATATGTATATTTTTAAATCGTTTTTAGTTTCTAATATATATGTATATATTTAAATTTCATTTTAAATATATATATATATATATATATATATATATTTAAAATCGTTTTTGTTTTTAATATATATTTATATATTTAAAATAATTTAATATATATTTATATATTTAAAATCATTTTTAAATATATTTATATTCTAAATTTATTCTCTGTATTTAGCATTGTCTTAATATATATATATATATATATATATATATATATATATATATGTTTATTTAAAAGTGTTCTTAATTGTTGATCTTTGTATTCTTTGTTTTTTTTGTTCTCTAGGTCTTATGCGGATTTCTCTCAAGCTCTTCTCCATCGGCGACGTCACTTGAGTTAGGTACCTCGTTTGCTCAAAGAACAAGTGTCCCTCAGCCACATCCAGCAGCTCCAACACACATCATTGATGATGTGTTACTCAACAAATTATTTTTGGCACCAGGCGAGAACATATTATGCGGCTGAGCCCAAATGAAGAACCGAATACTAGTTGGTAAAGTTTTACAATTATGATTTATACTATCTTATTATTTTGTTTTACAATTTATGAATATTTTAATTTTTGTTTTAGGTTTAGAAAAAAAATAGAAATACCATTTGCAAGTCTATTTTGAAATGGTTTCATAGTCTCCTTGAACTGGCATATCCGACTTATGCCCATGTACCACCTGAAATAAAGAGGATGTGACTTTGTACATGTGCGGTAAGATGTTCTTTCGTCATTTATACCGAGATAAAGAGGATATGACTTAATTGTTTATCAACATTATGATTATATTTTTCAACATTATGATTATGTTTGTTTATTGTAGCAAGATTGGAATTGGGACCCCGGCTGACACCAGTAAAGTACGGACATCCTTTAATATGTAGGCTAAAACTAAATACAAAAGCAAAATGACTGAGTGGAAGAAAAAGTGGAAGTTGAAGAAGGATAAACCCTCAGGTCTGAATGAGGATATGTGGATAGGATTGAAAGCTTATTGGCAATTAGAGTCGACTGCATCTATCACAGCAACCAATTCTTAGAATAGGCGAAGCCAGCGTGGTGGAAAAGTCGTATCAACTCATAATTGTGGTGCAAAGACAAGAGAAGAACATGAGATGGAAATTGTAAGCTTTAAGAACTTTTGCTATACTTATTTATACTTAAACATTGAACTTGATAATCTTAACTTGTCATTATATAATTTGTGTTTATGTTAGACTGTTGAAAGGGGTGGTGTGCCACCAGATTGGTTAGATCTGATGAGGAAAATGCACACCAATGTAACAACTGGTGAGGTGCAAGATCATGTTGCAAGGGAGTTGTTGAAGACGTTGACTAAGCTGAAAGAGGACAAAGAAGCACAACTTCAGTAGTCTCAGGTATGTGTCATTGAAGGATATACATCTTCAAACATGTTGTCCGCGAAGAAATCAACCAAATGGTTCTCAAGGTAGTCACTCTATCCCTTTTCATATAATTTGTGATTAATGTAATTGGTTCTTTACGTTATTTACATTATATTTTTGTATTACTAAATTTTTCATTTATGTTTGTAGAATGTCCCAGTTAAGAAAGGTCGTCGTTATGGTTTAGGCCCTCACTGAGATAGGATTTCATCGAGTCAGCCAACTGCTTCTTCCTTGGGCCTCGTTCATGAGATGGAGCAGCTGAAGACAGAGCTCGATGAAGAGCGGACAAAACAACGGCTATGGAAGAAACAACTTCGATTGCGTCACTGATTTCATATCTTGGGTTTACCCCGAACAATTCTCAGCTTCTCGGTTTGATTCCCAGACTTTTTTTTTAATTATGATGTATTCCAAATGTTTTCCTTTCTAGTAACTTAAGTATTTTAATGATGTGTACACTAAATGTTTAATTATAACAATGTTCAATTTTATTTAAGTTTCCTATTTTCATTTATAAGCATATCTTTATTTTTTAATTTAAATTAGACAATTTTGAATAATATTTATAAGACTATATATTCTGACCAACGTAACTGTCAGATTATTTTGACGGACTTATCGGTCATGAAATTTTGAAGGTTATATCCGTCAAAATTTCCGACGGCTATATCTGTCAAAAATTTCTAACAAACTACATGGTCATAAATATTTGATGGAATTGTCCGTCAGAAATATTTGACGGGTTGTTTTGATGGATATACCCGCCAGAGATATCCAACCAAAAAAAATCCGTTAGATATCCGTTTGAAACTTTTCAACCGTTTTTCTGACGGGATATAAATTTCCGACAAATAGAATTGACAGTCGTATCCATCGGAAACCCGTCATAACAGATTATTTATGACATTTTCTAACGGATATGGTTGTTGAAAATTTCTCTTTTTCTTGTAGTGGTAAAAATATTTGTATCTAGTTGTTGTTAAATAAATAAAAATTAGAAACCATTTATTCTTAGCTAACGTGTAGTTATTTAGCTACAGACCACCACCAAAGGAATCTTTCTTTAGATATATAGCTATGTTTGCTACAATTAGCTACAAAAACAAAATTATGTGTTACGTTGTTATCTTCTCTCGCAATATTTGTAGCTAATAAACTTGGCTACGAAAATGTTTCTGCCCGTCCTTAGCTATTTCGATGAATTCTTGTAGTGTTTGGACTTAGCTTGAAATGCCATGAGTTTTTTCAAATATCGTCATCTACAATCACTTCTCGTAACTCCTGAACATCCCAATTACTCTTAACATGGTTAATGTTGATGTTAGGTACGTGACTAACAAGCCAATAACTAGGGGTGGACACATATCGAATATACAAGTATTTGGAGGTATTTTTGATTCAATTTGTTTCGTCTGAATAATCAATTATCTGATTCGATTCGATTCGATTTCTATCCATCCGGATATCCGGTGTCCTGGATATCCGAAATATTTTACCTGGATATCTGATTCGCTCCGTAAAAATAATAAAAAATCCAAATAATATAAAATAATAATATTTTATTACAAAAATAAAAATTTATTTAAGTTTTAAAAATTTGTAACTAATAAAATAAATTTAATAAATATTTTTTTTTGCAAATTTACATAAAATGCAATATTTATATATATTGTTCCTTAAATGTATGTATATATATGCATATAACGGATAAAATCGAATATCCATTCCTGAAAATATTAATATTTGTGAATTGCTTTGTTTTACGAATATTGCATTTTAGTATTTTTTTTTACTTCGTAAAGTTACAAATATCTAGAATTTTTGGTTCTAATAGAAACATATAACGAATAAAATCAAAATTTATGGATATTTTGCCCAGCCATACCAATAACTAGATTTAACAATATTTAGTCCATTCTAATTGTAAATTCTGCTCACCAAATCTTGCTTTGCATTTGGACTTAGCTTGAGTGCCACGATCTTTTCAAATATCGTCATCTACAATCACTTCTCGTAATTTCTGAATATCCCAATCGCTCCTATCTTGGGTAAGCAACATGTGTACTCTATCATTCAAACATCCATAACCCCGTGGTCTGGTGGCCATGGTGGATGTTTTGATAACCATTCTCTAACAAAATTTAATCATGCAACCGTTCCTCACCACATATCTCATACCCTTATTTATCAATTTTTTTCCCATATTAAATTGATTTCAAATCATAGCATGCTTTTATCTCTTAAACTACCTCTAGTATGCTACAATATGGAAAGTACTTTACCTTAAGTAAACGAGTCATTAAGAATAAAGGGTTTCAATATTCTCTAAACATGTTTTCCAAACAAAGCCTGATTAAAAGCTTCCACATCTCTAAATCCAAGCCTCCTTCACATTATGGAATACAAATTCTCTTCCATGCATACCAATGTATTCCTTTCTTATCATCGAATCCCACTAAAATCTAACTAGAATGCCATTTTTCTATTTACAAACTTCTTTAGCAATTTAAACATTCATCGAGTAGATTGGCATAACCATAGCTATTGCTTTGAGCAAAACCTCATTCCTCCATGAGATAAGTGACATTATTTTTATCCTTGTGTAACTGACTTAACTTTATCTATGATATATCTAGCTACACGAAGTATATATTATGCATGGCAACATCACTCAACTTATTGATGTTATGTAACATCAAGAGCTTAATTAACGATGTTATGTAACATCACAAGCTTAATTTTATTAATAAAAAATGATGTGGACATCTGAGACGTTAATTCGTTTAATTCTCATGTTAATCAATTAAAATCTGACCCACTAGAGTGTAATTTAACTAATTTATCTGATTTTCCCTTTTGTCGTAACATGTCAAATTTTAGTTAAATAATGGTCGGATGGGTCAAATTTTAATTGATTAACGGGAGAATTAAACTTATTTAATGCGTCCAACTTCCATGTCACTTCTTGGATTAAAAAATTAAGCTTGTGATGTTAACTACATAATATTATTAAACTGAGGGATGTTTTCATGTATAATATATACTTCGTGTAACTAGATATACATTAGCTTAGTTTTCATGGCTAGTCATGCGCTCGTTTATACTTCAGAGAATCAGCATTTTTCCTATAATCAAACATCTCACTCTTTTTACTTCCAAATTGTTATGGTAATCCTACGTATTTTCCTCTCCTTCCATTATTGTAAATACCTAAAAAATTTCTCATCTGAGTTCTAATAAGAGGAAGAAAGAACCATGCTACCAAAAGCGATTGAGGACTTATGAACGTTTATAGCTTGGCCAGAAACATCTTCATATTTACCAATAATATTCTTCAGTTTTGTTGCAGCTTTCTTGGTATCCTATGAGAAGAAGATTCATCAGTAAACAACAAATTAATTTACTAAGGGAGCTTGATTTGAAATTATGATTCTCAAAAGGGACATGTTTTCCATTGCTCGATACATCATGTGAGAAAGAACTTCCGCACAAAGAATAAATAGATAAGGAGATAATGGATCTCCTTGTCTAATTTCTCTCTCTGAACCTATGAAACTTTTTGGTGAGCCAGTGATTAACATCCAGAATCTGGTAGTAGTGACGCACGATATAACCCATTGAATTCATTGCCTGTCAAACCCCATTTTTCATAGTTTCTTCCAAAAAAACTCCACTCAAGCTTAATATATGATTTTGTTGTATCTGTTGTAACAGCCATATATGATGTTGCTTGTATTTTCCTTGTTTTAAGGATATGAAAAACTTGAAGTACAATAGAATAATTTATCTATTTAACCAATTTCGTTAAATTTATGATGTTTTCTAATGAAAATGGATTAAATTTTGTTTATAATTCTCACTAATCAAAATTTATTTTAAATATTTTGTAATTTAAATAAGCTACATTTTTTTATTTAATTTACAAACATAAACCATCAACTCTAAACTACAAATCATATAATCATATAATATAACTTTTTTATCTTGTATAAATTATTTTATTAAAATTAAATTTATGTTTCTAAGTTTATAATTTAAATTTATAAATTAAAATACTATATGATAAAAATAAATATTCTTTATTGAAATTTAAATAATACTAAATTTAATATTTTAAGAATAATTACGAATTTAATGAATTATTTAAAATTGATAATCAAAAGATTTTTTAATATTTGTTAAAGTAAAGTAGTAAATATTCAAAAATAAATAGTTTTATAGTAGAATATTCTTATGTGTGATAGTATATTTTATTCAAAATATCTCAAAAAATCTAATATATAAGTATTATTTTTAATAATAAAATACTAATGAAATAGTCCAATGACTTTATCAGTAGATTAAAATATGACTCTATTTTAATAGATTAGATGTTTTATGAAGCAACATATATTAATATATAATTTACTTATATTTTTAAGAAATTAAAATAAATATTATCATATAAGAATCAAAATAGAATAATTTATCTATTAAACCAATTTCGTAAAATTTATGATGTTTCCTAATGAAAATTGATTAAATTTTGTTTATAATTCTCACAAATTTATTTTAAATATTTTTTAATTTAAATAAGATAAATTTCTTTTATTTAATTTACAAACATAAACCATCAACTCTAAACAAAAAAATCATATAATCATATAATATAACTTTTTTATCTTGTTTAAATTATTTTTATTAAAATTAAATTTATGTTTCTAATTTTATAATTTAAATTTATAAATTAAAATAATATATGATAAAATATATATTTTTATTTAAATTTAAATAGTACTAATTAAATTTAAATTAAAATACTATATGATAAAAATATATATTTTTATTTAAATTTAAATAAATTATAATATTTTAATAATTATTACGAATTTAATGAATTATTTAAACTGATAATCAAAAGATTTTTTAATATTTGTTAAAGTAAAGTAGTAAAATATTCAAAAATAAATAGTGGTATAGTAGAATATTGTTATGTGTGATAATATCTTTTATTCAAAAAATCTAATATATATATATATTATTTTTAATAATAAAATATTAATGAAATGGTCCAATGACTTTTTATCAGTAGATTAAAAATAAGACTCTATTTTATATCCTTTGGGTTAATTTTTAAACTTAGGATTTAAAGTTATGGAGTCAAGTTTAGAGATAAGTTTAAAAAAAAAATTAAAAAAATATAAAAATTTATTTTTGTCATTTTTTTAAATATTATTTTTGAGACAAAAATTTGTTTTTAAATATTATTTTTAAAAATATTATTTTTTAAAATATTAATTTTTAAAATATTATTTTTTAAAAATATATATTTTTAATATTAGTTTGTAATTTTCCAAAGAGAAAAATCTATAAAGAAAAAACAAGGTTCGTCGTTGGCTTAATCGCTGGTTGCCAACTCGATCATCTTTCTACCCAACGCCACTATCATTCATCGATCGCTACCTTCTCAATCTTTTCATTATCTGCTCTCTCCGGCTCCGATCTCTAGCCTCCGCCTTAGATCTGAAACCGAATCACTGTAAAATTTAGGTTTTAGGAAGATGGCGGCGAAGACGGCCAGATCAAAAACCACACCGACGAAGGAAAACGGCGTCAGAGTCGAGGAAGGCCTGAGTCTGTTCAAGTCTGATAAGTTCGACGCTGACGCTTATGTGCAATCCAAATGTTCAATCAATGAGAAGGTTGCTTTCTTCAATCATTTCGCCGTGCTTGTCTAATTTTTCTTTTTATGGTTTTCCGTAAGGACTTGGTGGAAATCGTAATAGCGAAATTGATACGAACTACCAGATTGTGTTAGCTCGACAAGATGATGATACTGTTTCCTGTAGCAGTCTCTTGTACCAGAACATCATTGTTGCCTCGTTTACTGTTTTCGTAAAGAGTCAATTTGATCACGGTATCGTGTATAAAGGGTATCTCGTCTGTGACAGATCTGAGGGTTTAGGATTGTCTAGTTTATAACTAGTATTCGACTTGGTTAACATAAAAGATTACTCAGGTATCTTGAAGTGATGCCAGATTTGTGTTCTGCTTGCAGGATATAAAGCAGTTATGTTCTTATCTATTGGATTTGAAGAAAGCTTCTGCCGAAGAAATGCGGCGGAGTGTTTATGCTAATTATCCCGCCTTTATACGGTTAGATGATATCCTCTCTTAGTGGTTGGTTGATTTAACACCTTGTGAGTTTTCTCTGAACTTGATTTGATCAAAGAGATACTTTCTCAAACATTATTTTGTTTCTTAATTGTTTTGGTGCATTTGCATTTTGCATTTTGCATATGACTTCATTGTTCTGGCCATACCTGAGTGTTTTTCCTTAGCAGTGTGTTAATCTTTTATTCTGTGCAGCACATCAAAAGAGATATCAGACTTGGAAGGGGAGCTATCATCTATTAGAAATCTCCTCTCCACTCAGGCCACTCTAAATTCATGGCTTAGCAAATGGAGTTAACATTGAAGACGATAAAGTATCTGATGGATCTCCTGCAAATGGTGTCTTGAATTTTCAAGACAATGACCTATCTGATCTCGAGAAATGGGCTGCAGAATATCCTGACCAGCTTGATGCTTTATTAGCTGAAAGAAGGGTAGATGAAGCTCTTGCAGCTTTTGATGAGGGGGAAATTTTGATAACTCAAGCAAACGAAAATCACACTTTAAGCTCCTCTGTACTTTCATCTCTTCAGTTTGCTATTGCCGAGCGCAAGCAAAAACTAGCTGACCAACTTGCCAAAGCTGCATGTCAACCTTCAACTCGAGGTGGGGAACTTCGGTCAGCAATTACTGCTCTCAAAGGCTTGGCGATGGTCCTCGAGCCCATACTGTGCTTCTTGATGCCCATTTCCAGAGATATCAATACAACATGCAAAGTCTTCGTCCGTCTAGCACCTCATATGGAGGAGCATACACTGCTGCACTTTCTCAGCTCGTTTTCTCAGCTATCTCTCAAGCCTCTAGTGACTCATTGGGAATCTTTGGGAAGGAGCCAGCATATAGTTCTGAGCTTGTTACTTGGGCTACTAAGCAAACAGAGGCCTTTTCCCTTCTTGTTAAAAGGCATGCATTAGCATCTTCTGCAGCAGCAGGAGGACTAAGAGCCGCGGCAGAGTGTGCACAGATAGCTCTTGGGCATTGTTCTTTGTTGGAAGCTCGTGGTTTGTCACTCTGCCCAGTGCTTCTGAAGCACTTTAAGCCTATTGTGGAACAGGCATTGGAGGCCAATCTTAAACGAATTGAAGAAAACACTGCAGCTATGGCTGCTGCAGATGATTGGGTGCTGACGAATCCTCCTGCTGGTACTCGTCATGCTAGTACAGCATTTCAGAATAAGCTTACATCCAGTGCCCACCGCTTTAATCTGATGGTCCAGGTAGGCATATTTTTTCAAACGCTTTTCTCAGATATTTTCAGATTTTCTTTCAAAGTTATGCCAGAGAATATGAAGTTTTAGGAAATGCCGACATGCGATGAAGTTGGATTATCTTTGAATCTTAATGTTGTCTTTGTCACCGTTCAATATGCCGGTATCCTATGATAATTGCTTATATAATAACTTATACGGAAACTACAAAATTGACTAAGCATTGTGGATGATAATTAATTAAACCTTCACTAGAGTATGTCAAGGGCTGAAACTATTGCCAAACTGCCAGTGCATCCCCACCGGAAAATTGTTAATGAAGTCTATGTAGTACCAATTCTGTCTTAGTCTGGTCTGGTAGCAATGGACTGCCTAGTGAATTCTCCTGAATTCTGGAGATATATTTCTAGTTGATTCTCTTACAATATGTCTTTTGTTTCAGGACTTCTTTGAGGACGTAGGACCTCTTCTAAGTATGCATTTGGGAAGTAAAGCGCTGGAAGGTCTGTTTCGAGTGTTCAACTCATATATAGATGTGCTGGTAAGAGCACTTCCTGGTTCGATGGAAGAAGAAGAAGCAAATTTTGAAGGTTTTGGTAATAAGATTGTCCAAATGGCTGAGACCGAGGCACAACAACTTGCATTACTTGCAAACGCATCATTGCTAGCTGATGAATTACTCCCACGTGCTGCCATGAAACTCGCTCCTCTTGATCAGACAAGTCACAGGACAGACGACCTGAGGAGACCTTCAGACAGACAAAATCGTAATCCTGAACAGCGAGAATGGAAGCGGCGTTTACTTAGTACTGTTGACAAGTTAAAAGATGCATTTTGTCGCCAGCATGCCTTGGATCTCATTTTTACCGAGGAAGGAGATAGCCATTTGTCGGCAGATATGTACATAAACATGGACGGAAATGGCGATGATGTGGACTGGTTCCCATCTCTGATATTCCAGGTAATTGTGGTTTCATCTCCATCAGTCCAGAAAACCTTTATAAAGTACTGCGACCACATTTTGTACGGATTTAGGAACTTTGATTGTCTGATTTTATGTTGTCTAATTGAATCTATGTTTTTCATTGTCTATTTACCGATATTCTTTTTCTGTTAGCTTGATTTTCATATACTTTGGGTGTTGTGCCGTTGGAAAACAGGAACTTTATGCTAAACTTAACAGGATGGCAAGTCTAGCAGCAGATATGTTCGAAGGAAGAGAAAGATTTGCCACTTCTTGTTGATGCGATTAACAGAGACAGTGATCTTATGGCTTTCCGGAGACCAGAGCTTCTGGGATGACATTGAGGAAGGTCCTAGACCGTTGGGACCTCTTGGACTCCAGCAGGTTTGTAAGAAGATTTTGCGTGCATCAAAACTGCTGAATACTTTTCTAACAGCCTGCATCTGTGACAGCTGTTATTGGACATGAAGTTTGTCATATGCTTTGCATCCCAAGGTCGCTACCTATCGAGAAATTTGCGCAGGGGCACCAAAGAGATAATAAATAAAGCCTTAGCAGCTTTCACTGCAACAGGACTGGATCCAGATAGGTAAGTCGGTTATAACCCTTTTTTTTTTCTGGTAGTACAAATGGATAAATTTGGTTTTGAATGATATGGGCAGTGAGTTGCCAAAAGACGACTGGTTCAACGAGATATGTCTGGATGGAATGGAAAGATTGTGTGGTAAAGCAAAAGGCTACAATGGGGAAGTCCATAGTCCGACTGCGTCAGTGTCGGCTCAGTCTGTTTCATCTGCCCGATCTCATGGAAGTTACTAAACCGATGGCATTTTTCATGTTTAAAGAAGGTGAGTGGTAATAACTTTTTATCTTCTCTTCTCAGCTCTGGTTTTCTTTTGTAGACTCGCAAATTATATATGATGACATGATTGTGGGGTTTGTAATTGTGGTTGTGTTGAGTATATTCTCTTTGATTGGTTCTCTCTTATCTGCCTCCTTTGGGTTAAGAAGTAAAGAGTATTTGATCTTTAGTCACAACACACTTTCTCTTTTGGTATGTAGTAAAGTTGATGCTCTGTTGGAGATTTCTTAGGCTTCTCTCTGCCGTTTGCTAATATAATTTGGCGATATAAACGGAAATCTTAAAGTAGCTGTTTCTTGAAGGAGATTCTGCCCATTATTTTAGCTACATTGGTAACACAAGAATCGATATGGTATTAAAAAAAATCCTCGACAAATTGTGGAATTTTTTTTAAGAAGACTTGATTATATAGAAAAACCATTGAATGACAATTAATTTGGTTATGGTCACTTAAATGGCTGAACTATGAAAAGCTAATTATAACATATGGCCTTATATATTTGATGATCTTATTGTTAATGGTTGCAACATGCGATCGTAGAACAGAGTTTTCGTGTGTTTTCAAGTGATGTTGCTGGTAAGAAAAATGAGTTTGATAAATAAAGAAAAACAGTCGCCAACTTATGAAAGTTAGGCCGAGAAGCTGCATAGTAGGGATGAGGTTAGGCCTCGGCATAGAAGTTGGAGTCCGCACCGAAAAATCCAATCCGTTTTCCGACCCAACATGTAAAAAATACCCGAATGGTTCTTGTATGATGCTATTAAAAATATTCGAACCCGAATTGTTATTAATCGAACCGAATGGGTAACCTGAAATATCCGAAATTAATAGTCAATAGAAATATTTTAAATATATATAAGTATTTCAAATATTCAGTTCAATGTTTATGTTGATATCAATAAATATTAAAAGATAATAAATATCTTAAGATATCTAATTAGTTGTAAATAATTACTTTATAATTTGCTCGTTAAAATAATAAGTTTACTTTATATGTAAGATAATACATATTATTTATAAATAATGTTTATGTTCATGATTAATTTAACATTTTCTTTTATTTATCAATTTTATGTGTGTAGTATTAATTTATATTAAATTTAAGTGTTTTTCTTTATGTTTTGTTTTAAATTTTGTTTTTTACTTCATTTGTATCTAAATTGAACTGATATAACCCGAATCTGAACGATATATAGTTATTTTCTGAATTTTACGATGCAATACAAATTTGAACTGAACCCGGGAGTGTTATTGTTTGAACCCGACCCTAACTAATAAAATATTAGAATGAAATCTATGAGTGTAAATCCAAAAATCCAAAATACTCGATCCGAACCTGAACAGTTATCTGAATGCCCAAGCCTAGATGAGGTGAACGAATTAGATCTAACGTTGTTTACTTACGGTTTGACTAGTTCGGCTGCTATCACCAGTAGATGTTGTGTTTGTAGGTGATAGCAGTTTTTGGCATTTTATAACAACCATGAGAAATACCATAAATCGTTTTACACCATTTCAGATCTCTTAAAATCAAATAGTTGATTCTGGATAGCGTTTGTGGTATCTATTTCAATATATACTATTATTTGCGAAGTGATTTTTCGCAATGGAACTCTCACACTAAAAGTTAGAGCGGTTAATATCGTTTATGTTTTTAATGAAAAATATATATATATTATTCAAAAATAAAAACGATTTAAATTATTTTATTATATAAATGATTAAAATTAGTAATAATAAGAATTATCTAAAATCTAAAAATTATTTTTTTAAAAAAAAAAGATAATTCTGTTATATATATTTATATTGTGTTGTTATCCAAAAAAAATATTTTAATAAAAAGTTAAAATTAAAAAAAAAACAAAAACCAGAAAACACATAACTAAATATTAATCAAGTAAAATTATTAATTTTATAAAATTGAGTGAATTCTAATATTGATTTATTAATAATGAATATAGTATACATGAGAATTTTCACATGGAAAATTCAAACGAATATATAAATAATATATAATTTATATTTATAGTTTTTAAATTAGTAATATATATATTGATAAGTAATTTTATAAAATATTTATGTCCGCATGTGCGGGCAACCCACCTAGTTTTTTTTAAGAGGAAAGATTAATTAATGGCCTAACATAATTTATTCTTTTGAAAATTTCACTGATAAAGTAGAGTTGAGTAGTTTCAAATGATTAGATCTATCTTCCAACATTTTTATGGTTTTAGAAACGACATATGCAAAGTCAGAATCAATTCCTAAGATGCTTTAACCTAATTTTTTTCAAATACTCTCCTTCATTTTCCTTTTCTATTTAACATTTATTCAAATCACAAAAAGATGTAAAAGACCAACAAACCAAATGAAACCTAATTAATTACAAGTTTACTAGCAGACTATGCAAATTCAAAACCATATCCACTCATTAAATTTTCGATTCAGTCCTAAAATATTTAAAATTGACTAAATGTTTTTAGGGTTTTCTTCTTCCTATTTCTTCATTCTTCAAAGACACAAATCAATGTTTTCAATCCTCCCAATTTCCTTTCCTTTTTTCATCACCAGAGAAGGGATAATCTTCCAACAAAAAACGAAATCAATCTTTTTGAGAAAAAATAACGAATTATGACTTACATATCGAAATAAGAGAAAAACGAACCCAGAGTGATATAATTTAGTAAAACTTGGTGTAACTATAAATTTTGTATAATTTAGTAAAACCTCAACCGGTTTGGATTGTATAACTAAGTAATACTTTCATAATTTTATGATAATGGCTCCCTACAACCTTTGATGATGGAGTCATGGAACAAAGTGAGAAGGATGGTGGTTCACGCCGTGAAGAGATAAAAAAGTGTTGGTAAGGGTGTAAGGGAGAAAGGACAGTGGAAGTGATAATGGGAAAAAGCTATTGGGGATGAGTAAAAGGAGTTTGTGTAACTTGGTAGCTCGGTAAAAATTTGTTATATATGTTTGTGTAATGCGGTAAAACTTTGTGAAAGGTTTCCGTTTACGTTTTTCAAACTTTATAGAATTTAAGATTACTTTGTTTTTGTGTTTATGTAACTCGGTATAAAAAAATTAAAATTTTCTGTTTTGTTTGTCCAATTTTGTAAAACTTAATATTATTTTATTTTAGTGTTTGTGTAAATTCGGTAAAACTTACAAAAACTTTACATTCCATCAAATGATACAAGTTATGATTAGTAAATGCTAAAACTACCATGATAATAAGAATAAGACAACACATAAATATCACAATCTTCCTCGCAAGATAGGATTTCACAATCTTCATAGCTGCCTTAATAAGTATGATTTCTTTTTATAACGCACCAACTTGGTTATATGTGTTTATGTAAATTGTTTTCTCATTTATGTTTTTAGAATTTGATGTAATTTAGGATAACTTTGTTTAGGTATCTCATTTTTCTTTGTCAAACTTCGTATTATCTTTTTGTAACTCAGTGAATTTTTTTCTACGTTTTCCATTTTCGTATGTCAAACTTTGTATAACTTAGTATTACTTTGTTTTATGTTTTTAACCTGATAAAACTTTGTCAAAATTTCCCTTTTCCATTTGTCAAACTTCATAAACTTAGAAAAAACTCATCACTTCATTAATTTGAAAGAAGTTATTATTAGTTGTACAACCAAATTTCTAAAACTACCATGACAATAGGAATAAGATTATAACTCCAATACTTTTTCTTCCATTATTGGGTCTTTCAATTCGCATGGTCATTTTGTGAAGCCACATAGAGACATCGATGGTATCAACGATAAAGATTTAAATAAGATTTGGAGATCTTCTCAATGATAAAGTTGCCTCATCATCACCTACTAGGTAGTTTCTGAGTTATGATATATCTAAAGTGATCAGATATATCCAATAAAGTCGAGATCCAATATCTTTAGTCACATCTAACAAGTGCAAAAATTATGAACTAGTATTGACCTCAAACTGGGACATTCCAGTAACTTACTACCTGTGGCTTTAGTTACTTAATTAGTTCAATCATGAGATCAGATTGGTGTGGTGATTCGTTTTGATCATTTAATGCGTTCATGCTAGTACCTGTAATCGATTGATAAATTCTAGGTTAAGCTCATCACAAACAGAAAGCTCCCATTAATGAACACATTCTTATCTTCAAACATAGTTGTCTAGAAAGACATTCAATAAATTCACATGTAAAATGATGTCTTAATGCGGAATTTTTATCTATTACAGTTTCCGAAGTTTATATCAGAAGGAGAATATAGGAACACAATATTATATTAATAAGTGTTGAATACTAACTTTGATCGTTCAACCATCATGTCATAATTTCCCAAACATATAGTTATGAAGGGTCAATATAAGGTTTTTATGAATAGGGTCATGTTTGTTGATATTTTGTTTTTTCTAAACCTATCTAATTTATATTGAGTTTCAGTGATATCATCAGGATGTTATAATTCACCATCTCACTTTGATATGACGAATTGTATTTTTGAAATGATATTATCAAATAACATTTAAGATCCGTGCTTGTGCGTAATTATATACAAATTATTTAGACATATTATTATTTATTTTGTATACATTTACGTATTATGCAATAATAAATATATTGAATAATTGAGAAGCATAACTATTACGTATATAATAAATTGGAGTAAAGACATAAACAAAAAAAAACCTCTTTTTATTTGCAATATTTTTTATCGTTAAAAAATCAAAATAATTATTTGTTTATTTTATATGCTATATAATTAAACTTAAATGTATTGACATAGACATATAGTATATTTTAATATGATATTTATTAATTAAGGCTTCGTACTCATATTATTTTATTAAAATATTATATTTGATGTAAAACAATATTATATTTATTAATATGAATGTTTATTAATTGAAGCTTCATACTCAATGCAAATTTTGAAATTAACATGTTTATGTATTTTATATGTGATATATATATATATATATATATATATATATATATATATATTTAATTTAAATGATATTGAACTATATATATATATAGTTTTAATATATATATATATATATATATTAAAATGAGACTTTATATTTATAGGATTTTATAATCATTTGTATCTTGTTATATCAAAAATGTTAAACCATGATCATAAAATTTTCAATGTGGATTTTTAAAGTCATATTAATTTATAATCGTTTAAAAGTTTCAAAATATAGAATATAAGAAAAATCTGAATTTTTTATTATATGTTTAATGTGATTTTTAATTTCTTTTTTCTTAATTTCTTTTGAGAATATAAAATTAAAACAAAAATGATGGAGGATACAAAAATTGTTATCAATACTTTATTATTCAAAAGCATTAATTTTCATATAATTGTTAAGAAAAAATGGAGAATCTTCTACTAATTAATTTGATAGTTAGCTTAATAAAAATATAATATATGTTTAAATGGACCACCCTATTTTTCTAAGGATTCTAATAATCATCATAGTGATGACACGTGATTACCAAAACATGTTGTAATGCTCCAGGTTAATATATAAGAAATCTTTCTCTAACTTGTTTTTAGAAAGCATTAAATTCAAAGAAAATTTTCATCTTTTTATTAACATAATGAGCCACTTTTTTCTACTTAGACACTTTCTTCTAACTTTCTACATGATTCTTAACTAATTTAGTCTATTGTAATCATACAATTAACTAACCAAACCAAAGTATTGATGAGAATTACCTCAACCAGACATCTTTAATTTCACTCAATGGCCAAAATTAAATCTGACACATTGACAAGACTTATATCTGTCAAATTTCAAACCATTAGATTTACTTGTCTACTTTTAACATGAATGACCAGATTCATTCTATGTTCTAAGGCTAATTCATTAACTCAATTTGTAGATTTTTGGTCAAGAAAATTCCCAAAACCTTAAACTTAAAAAACAACAATACTTTTATCGGGACAATGTTTTTTTCTTCTTTTAAGGGGATAATGTTTTCAAGAACCATCAAAGAAAACGATCCTTGTCTAATAAGAGTTGAAAATCAGATTGGCAATTTGAATACAATTATGTAGGCGGATCAAGTGATATTTTAGTCATATTTTTTACTTTTTGGCTTATGTTATTGAGGTTGTGTGTTGGCTTTAACAGAAATTACTTTTTTATTGAACATAGATTTTATTGATATTGCTGGAAGAGGCTCTTCAGTCTGGGATACAATCGTCAATCTGGAGAGATTTCGTGATGGCTCCGGCGCACAAGGATATCTGACTCTGTCTACCTCCGGTGAGTGTGATGAATCCGGTGGTGATGCTTCATATCCGCCGTGGTGAAGCTTCTTTTGGACGTGGCACGAGAGCAACTGGTTTTGTGATGAATAGTAAACGCGATCAGTAGGGACTACTCTTGTCTCCTTACATTGGTGGCTAAGTTAGAAAGAAGAAAAAGATACTTACGACTGATCTCCACCAATTCAACTTTTTTATTTGTACTATAAGTCATTCATGTTTAGCTATGTTTCAATTTAACCCCAAATTATGGAATAGATAGATTCGTCTTCTTTATTTGACTCCAAACTTCCAAATATGCACTTTAGCTCTTGTAATATGCAACGAAAATGATTAGTGTGTGTTTTCATGTTAGCTTCATTTTAAGTTAGCTTGGACTAACTTTTGCTTGTTGTACACATGTACACTATCATTTTTTATTGTACACATACACACTTCCGTATATATTGTACATATGTACACTACCATACAATTATACACATGTTCAATATCGTACTTTGTTATTTACATGTACGATCTAAAAAGAAGTTGTATTTTTTAAATTAGTTTACTGTCTCCTTTATGTCATTATGTTCTTTTATAAAGCTTCCATCTTAAAAACAAGATTGTACTAAGGTGTTTTTGGCTTCTTGGATTGCTATATGTTGTGATAGTAATTAGGCTTTCCCAAAGATTTACTTATTGTGTCCATAAGCTTGGTGACTAACAAGTAAATATACACATGTGGCATCAAGATAAACTTCCACATGATTTGTTGCTATAAACATTTTGTGGGTAGTTGGAAAACATGTATACAAGTCAAAAAAATAAGAATATAAAATAGCATATGTACATCTAGTTGGAATGAAAAATTTAGTAAAAATAAGGTGTACATACGAAAGCATTATACAAGTCATTCCTAAGCATAAGTATACTTGTGTACAACCTGTTGTCAGTGTACACATGTAGCCATATCGAGACAATTTATCACGCACATCAATGTAGAGGAGATATGGTCCCATAGTTAACCACGGCGACATAGAGGAGATATGGACGCGGCCACTCACCACGCCGTAGCAGTAACGAGATAACCACGGCTCAGGTGAGACAAAGAGATGGAGGCGCGGGTGGTCAATGGAAACGACGTCGCGGTGATGGAAACAAATATTCAGTGGATATGAAGATGAAGCAAACTTGATTTCTGTAAACATGGAACGACAAGACAATAGCAATTAACGCACTGACTCTCTCCTTCACAAGACGTTTACGATGATGCTCCATGGTTTGCCTCGTTTTCTCTGGCGACTTCTTACACGCGACCAACAACCGCGGTATCACCAGCTTCGTCTTTCCCTTGATCGTCGAGATCAAGTCTTCCGTTGCATCAATTCCGTTACACTGTGATGGAGGCTCGAGATGGCTGACTCCGTATGTCAACCGATCTTCTCTTCAGCGCTTGAACTATACACTAGGGCCAATTTCATTTTTTCACATTTATTCATTCCTCTTTTGATTATTTTCAATCTTGGCCCAAACTTCCATGATGTGCAAATATTTCCCTTTAATTTTTTCTTAGAACTTTCTTATGTGCACTCTAAACCCTTTCAATGCATTGTTTATAGGCAATGCAAAATACACATGCAATAATACACCTAAATTTAAGAACTTCTTTTGACTTACTTTTTTGCCTGGTTAGTATAGCTTTGTTTTAACATGTATTACAATTGAATCAGTCATCTTTATGCTAGACAGTTTAAGTTGATATTAGATGATTGGCTGTTCAAATATTTAAACTTGTAAATTGCATGTTAAATATTTATCCGCTATACAAATGAACCAGTGTTATAAATCATTGTACATGTGGATAATAAAATTTTGTGTACACATTGACAATATTGGCTATACAAATATTAGAACTTGCAAAATATATGTAAAAACCTTATCTAGTGTAACAAGCGAATTGGTGTATAAAGTGATTTGGTGTGCATATGAATCATTGCACATGTGTGTACATGATATAATGTACACAACAAATAGCTTCTAAAGTTTTAGCTTCATTTGTTTTGTGCATTTGGTAAAATCTTAGTATAGTGTTTGTGTATTCTTCCAGTGATTTACTTTCCTCCAACTGCTGATAGACATGCTATATCATTACATGAGAGAACTATGCATCAGCTAACAGTGAGATATTTATTGACATTACTAGAAAACTCAGCTTGTTAAAGAGAAGTTATGATGAAGAAGTATGCATCAGCTAACAGTGAGATGCATCATCTAACAGTGAGATATTTACGATGTAAGAAGTTAGATTTATACTCATAAATAAGTGGAAAAGAACCTGAAATTGAATCAATATCATAGGAGTTATGATGAAGAAGTTATCTCACTTTCAACAGAAGTGATTCTTTTTTTTCCTGTTTTGAGATTTGACAGTTTTTTCTTGATTCTAATCAAGAATCATAATGTAAGAACCTTCTTACATCGTAAATATCTCATTGTTAGCTGATCCATACTTCTCTCATGTAATGGCCTAAACTCAGAGAAGTTCTTCATCATAACTACAAAGAGATATTTGAATGTCGAGAGAAAGTTCTCTCGCATTCAAAATATTGACCTCCACTTCTGTATTCAAATGCTGATTATTTTCTTTTTTCTAGGCTCGCTAATTTTCTCTTAAATCAGTAACAACTTCGTATGTCTACTTCCAGCTACGAAGCTATACCACCTCATAAGGGCATACATAAATATAAAATACATTACGTGAATGGTTCCCTTCCAAAGTTAAGTAAGAATAGAAGATGTGGAAATACAACTTTACATCAATGGCTAAAGAGGTTAGCCAGCTCCTTGGCGGTGTAGAGTTAAATGCTCGTCAACAATTGCAAGTCGAGGAGAAGACATATCAAATGCACTCGTCGATTCCACACCTTGATGGAAACACGGCAATGTTCTCGCAGACTCAGAAATGATCACACATGGAAGATGCATTACAGT